>JAVSBS010026254.1:34397-65842 GCA_033124195.1 Coracias cyanogaster | reverse complement strand
CCCCCCCCCACACCAAACACCTCAAAACAGGCATCTCTGCCCTGAGGGTTTGAAAATAACATAGCCAGAAAAATAAATTCAAATGTGGGTGGGCTTGCTTGTTTTTGAGGAGAAAAAAAACATGCCTGAATGCTAAGGCAGGCTTCTCAATAGACAAGTTGCTAAGCTAGACTTATCTCCCCAATTTTTGGGCGAGACCAGCTAGTGTGGGAGGCAGGGGCGTGTGTGCATGTACAAGGCAGGAAGGAAGAGAAGCACAGGAGAGAAGCATATTTTTAACCTCAGCATAAAAAAACCCTGATTTTAAAATCTGGATGGCTAGACCTGAACCAGCATCCTCAAGTAATGGCAGCACTGAGGCAGAATTGCAGAGCCACAATGAATTTGTATCTGCTCTCTATATCCAACATGAAATTAAAGCAAAGCATGATGAGATCCTGCCAGCAAAGTGCTCAACTTAAAACCACACAAGCTCCAAAGAACTGTTTCATGTGTAAAAATAGCAAGTGCACATTCAATGGGCCTCGACAAGCCACACAAAGCTTTCACTGGTGAATTCCAAGCAAACTGCGCATTTGCATTCCAATAACCAGGCATTTTTATATTTACATATTTCAGCTGTTCAACTCATTACTTTATATAGAATTTTGACTACTCCAACTTTTTCTTGCACCAGTAAAAACAATGAAATATATCTCATCTATATGTGTAAGAATGCATCCTCTCCCATTTCCACTCTGACCTGTAGCTTTTCTTCAAACACAGTGATATAAAGCGGACATAAGGTACTCCCCAATGCAGTGATCCTAATTTCCTGTTAGGTTACACACACAATCCCATTAGCTCAAGCCTGTAGTTAGCTTTCCTGCTGGTTCACATGGTCTCACTCCCCTGGAAGCAGCGTGGCACTGTTCCCTGCCCACAGGAACACCTGACACTGTCCCGGGAGGGCTGTGGGGAGTTTCTCCCTTCTGCATGTTCATACAGCTCTGACGGTTCAGTCTTCACACACCATAACTGTGCAACCATTGCGCTTTTCTTTTTCTCTTAAGTGTTTTTGAAGCTTCTGGTTGTCATAGTGAAGGCACCAGAGAAATACCAGAAGGGAATGAAAGCCAGGACGACTTGTATACCAGAACTGAAACTAGGGGTTTGATGATACAGCAAGTGTTTACGCTCTAAAAGAGGTAGTTACTCAAACAATATATGATTGTTTAGTATTAAAAAAAGAGAAGACAAAACTGGTTTTAATTTCAGACTTAAGTTGGAAAATCTGAAAAAAACACCAAACCCCATCTTTGCAGATTTTGGGTATATTACAGGTCAAGTATCTTAGACTCAATGAAAAGCAATAAAATTAGCCCACTGCATAAATGTAGTGCCTTTCCTTTAAAAATAACAACACAGTACCTCACACGTCTGAACTTGCAGCCATTACTGAGACAAACTTAAATGGCTTTATCTTAAAGACTGCCCAGCAGTACCTCTGGATGCTGTCAGGCTGCTCAGACCCAGCTGATCTTAATTTCTTTCCACTTTTCTAACAGACACAGAACAAACATACAGGTCCTATCAGCTTCTCCCAGCCATCAGATGCTTACGGGTTACATGCAGAACTAGCGAACATGTCTGAGAAGTCACTGATAATGTCAGGACATTCTCTGTAGGCCGTGGCCATAAAACTCCTGTAATTTGTTTAAGCCTTATTATGAACAGACTCTAAGACATTAGCAAACATCAGAGGTAATGGGAATAGCTTTCCAGTAGCTTTTAAATGATTTAATTTAGGAAAGGGAAATTGCATATCAGAGAGGAGTAGTCAGACTGCACATCAATACGTGCGTCAAACAGCACATCAGAGAGATGCAGCAGTTTGATGTCTGGAGATGTCTGGTCAGGGCTGTAGCCTCTACAATAACACGCACTGCACAAAACATACCATGGCTCCTGAAATATATTCTCCAATTTTTTTTTTTATTGCTAAAGGATTTAGATTTTCCTACTTGAAAGAAAGAAAAAAGCTTGTTAATAAAACAGATGAAATCAGTACCTAAGCGTCCCAATATATGACAGTAATTAACCCTTTAGTTTTACATCAAAATCCTTGGCTCAGAGGAAGTGGTGCATTCAAACGAGCTCACGTCAAGTCCATACATGCTTGTGTATTTTTAAGAAAAATATTATCCTTGCCGCATAAACTTCACATTTACTAACACTTTCCAGAAGATGAGTCAATGACTGTTTCTCTGATCTGAATGCATATATCTAAGACTAGGTGAAGATTTACCAGCGAGCAAGCTCTTTAAAGTATGTCTGATAACCTCTCTTCTTCCAAACACCTTCAAACTATTTCCTCCTTGTTGACTGGAATAAACAAGAGAAGCAACAAAGCTCTATTCGAATTTAAAATGCAATGTAATTCTGCACAATAGTCATTAATTAAATCCTGAGCTTGTGTTACCGCAGACCGGTAACAGAAAAAATTATTTTCAGCCCTTTTGTGACAAATATTACATTCAGGAGGAGACAAGGTAATCATTTGCAGTTCTGGCTCTCCAGAACACTAGGGCACATCGCAGCTGGAACCTGGAAGAAATAATGCAGTTTCTATGTGCAAATCAGATATGAAATTTGCCTGATGGATATTCAGTCAGAGATAGCATATTAAAAATGCTTTTATTTCCTCTCATATCACAGCAAGGCTCCTCTGAATTTTCTGTATCAAGAAAAGAGACAATACAAAGAGATACTAGAAGGGAACTGGTAGCTTGGACACCTCCTCTTTGTGCTTGATCACACACTCAGCTCCCACGTTCCTGTTTCTCCCTTGCAGATGCCAAGAGCTGAGCAGGCAGCAGGCCCCTGGCTTATTTGGACAACTGTTCCCTTAAACAACAAAAACTTGCAACTCATTGGCAGCTCCAAACAGTCACTTTTTGGAAAATGCTGGGCTCAGCATCTCTTGCAGTAGGACCTGAACAGCAGCTCAGTGGCTCTTTGTCCTCCAACCTGCTGTTAAAACAGTTACCTAGACTCAGAAGTTGCCCCACTTCGTCCTCCCTCCTAAAATCTGTACATTGACTCTGCATTTATTAAAAAACCCACAGATGCTGTGGCACAGGGACATTTATTATGTTTGGCAGACTTGGCAAAAGGTCTCACAGAATGTTAAGGAAATAGTTACACTCATCGGATTCAATACCGCCATCGAAAGAAAGAAAAAAAAAAAATCACATATACAAACTCCAAGTGTCTGTAACTTATTTTTGTCTGTTTGGATAAAGATCCAGTATTTGCTGAGAGTCCTGGCTACTCATAATGTGAATATTTTAACAGGAAGGAGAAGACTCCAATCATGTTTTACTATTGAGTGTTTAACAAAATTAGCATGATTAAAGCATTATGCAATATCTCCTTAGAGTATTTTCTTTATAAAAGTATTTGGCTGCAAAACCAACCTTGCAAAAATTGACTTGAAAGTAATAAATTCCTTAGTCAACAGGTTCACATTATACTCAGAGCAACAGGCAGATCCAAGAGGCACTCCACGACTACACTTTAGCAAACAATCCTGTTATTCACGGATGACAATAACAGGGTGATTACTAACAGCTGTTTGCAATCTCATTACATAGGGAAAAGCTTCAAAAAAAAATTACAGAAGCAGCACCCCAACTTGCAGAGAAACTGAAGAGGGAAGGATTTGTCAAGCTGCTTAACCCCTTCCCAGTCCTGTTACCCTCATTACTCACATTGCACCACAACACCCTCAGAGGCTCAGCCTCACATAGTCCTTACTCCCTATGGCTTCAAAATACTCAAGGCAACAGTAAAACTTTCCAATGTATTCATCAGGTTAAACCCAAAGAATGCATGTATCAAATTATAGATTAAAACTAATATGAGAATCCTTCAGTAGATTTGATAGATCTATGCATAGCCTACACAAGTAAGAACTTAACCAGTAAATGAGGGCTAATATGGCCAAGTATGGGTATGATCACCCCTAAGGACAAGAAAATACATAGTCTAGCTTTTAAACAAACTACGCAATTAAAGATGTTACAGCATTCCCGATGCAAATGATACATTTACATTCAAGCCCAGAAAGCAGAACACCATGCAATTCCCTAATTTGTTCCTATGTGACCAGTGACTCCTTCACACTCTTTCCCGCCCCTAAGTTTTAATTAAGTACCCTGCAGCCAGCCAGCTCTTTTTGTAATGCTGCAATGAAGCATAAGAATACAAAAGCATCAGGAGAAAAAACAACACAATAAAGGGTGCTTGTTCACAGACAAAAAACTATGCAAACAAAAAGCCAGATAATCTGTTTAGAGACTATTTCTTACAAGATGGTCCACTGTTATTCTAGCTAGCTGTGACAGATTTTTAAGTCTCAAAAAGTTAATCAGGAATCTCAAAAAACAACACTTTCATTCTCAGCCCCCCTTAATCCCACTCACAGGGCTCTGCAGTATCTGAGTGACCCTCTTCCTTTGCTCCATCATGTTGAAGTCCTGTCTCAGGTCAGGAGACATGTTTCTCTCCCGTATATACTCTGGGTCATTCTCGTCGATGCGATCGAAGTACCGCTCTTTGTGAGGCATTGTGGCAGGGGGAGGAGTAGTGATCACCACCTGGCTGGCATCAGTACTCATGCTTCAAACTCTGCAGATGGTAGGCTTCACCTGAGACAAGTGAGAAAGAAGGAAGAATGACTAACCATTCAAAAGAGGGCACTGAACACAGCTTCCAAGTTTGGCCACAGATAATGTTCTTTTGCATCTCTGTAGAACAACATCTAAAATGAAAGAAGAACAAGTGAATAATTATCAGAAAACTGAAGAAAAACTCTAGAAAAAGCATATAAAAACCTTTAATGAGTTCTCTGACAGCACATAACCATCTCTATGCAAGTTCAATTAAAAAAACAGCATACAACTAAAAATTGTGATTCAAAATGGCCGTAACATGTATTACAACAAACATTCCTGTATCATTTTACATTGCACTTGTCACCCCCTCAAGGCTTTTAGATAGCTTTCCTTCCTGAAATGTTCAGCCAAACGCAGAAGATGGAGCCTCTGTTTAACATCTGCTCAGAGTTCATCTCCCAACTTGAACGAAGATGTTCCTCAATTACAGCATTTCTGAAGTATCTCATAAGCCCAACTTAAAGACAAGGCACCAGGCTGCTTAAAGAGTGCCAGGAGATCAGTGCAGAGCACTGGCTGGTGCCTGCACTTTCAGGAGACACTTGAAGATATTGAGGGAACTGCAGTAAAGTTTATATGTTGAGTTGTGCAAGACTGAGGCTGCATCCGTGGCAAATACCTGAGTTTTAGCTTTTCTTCTCTTGTACGCAGTTGTATGCAAAGGTTCTCACTAAAGCTTATTACATTAGGGGGAAAAACACTCCACCCAACCAAGAAACTTTCATGTCTTAGTGGAAAGCTACACTCAAAACCTCATTAAAAAACCTGATAATAATTTGTAAACAGAACTGGATCAAAAGCAAAAATGCAGACACTAGAATTTTCATACAAGGGAATCAGGCTCAGAAGCACACTCGGGAACACCATTCCTCAACTCAAGAGGGATGTTTTCTCAGGTTTGAAGAACAAAGAGACGCAAGATTTGTAGGAAGAGATAGTGTATTATGAAAATAGACTTTAACATGCAAATGTCTACATTCAATATATTTAATATAAAAATTTACATGCAAATGTATTTGGTATGTAAATAATTCATCTCTTCAGAGAAAAAAGCCAAACATGCAGGAATGAGAGTTGATGAGCAGCATTAAACAGTGTGGTTTGATATCATGGTATCAGGGGTTTAAAGTGTCCTTGTTCCCTGGCACAACATCCATCTCTTGTTTGGGTCAGTGCAACTACTGTTTAGGGTATTCTGTGAGCAGTGAATCAATGTGGAGAATATGAACTCCTCCACCTATAGCCTCATGTATTTTCCAAATGAAACATGTGGAAGTCCTGTTAAAAACCAGCCTCAGCAGCCCAAGCCCTCCTCCTGCCTGTGACAAGCCCTTTCGGCCCTTGTGCTGCACACGCTGCTGTGCAGCCACACCATCAACCAGGCTGGCAGAAGAATACAAATTGGTTTTCAGCCAGTTTCCCACACTGACACCCAAACAGCTTTGCTGGCACACTGCATGGGACAGCACAAGGATGAAGTCCTGAGGCACTGCAGCCCTGCTACCAAATATGAAATCCCAGGCAGAAGACAAGACCGATATCACCTGGACAGCTGGGAAAGCATTAACAGATAAGGTACAGGAACATGACATCTATGATTTTCTCATATATTACAAGACTATGATAAGATTTAGGATTGAAATAAAATACAACTAACACCCTTCTAAAAAAACAAACACTACAGGTTGTAACTGGTTTTGTTCTTTATACTTTTTTTTTTTCATTTTTCCTTTTTGAGGGAGAAAACATGATCTGGGACTCAACATTATTCACATGCATGCACAGAGCTTCCAGGAGGTACCTGGCATGCTGGATGAATGTCCTAGGCATGTACCAAGCTCCACAAGCTCTGATGGCTTCGTTAGGGAGGCTGTGGAAACATATCGGTGAGTTTTGCATTTGCTGCTCAGTGCAGTACGAGTTCATTCAGCATTTGCTGACCAGGAAGCCTGCTATGTGTGATCAATCTGGGGATGCTGGGGAGAAGACAAAGAGCTTCCTTACTTCCTTGAAGTATTTGGGAAAAATCTACTAGTAGTATAAAAGGAGCTTAAGCTTTTCTAAAGAACGAACTATTGTCTTTTCCAGCTGGGAGTATTAAAGCAGAAGGATAAACCTCTTGGGATAGCATTTGGGGATATGATCACAGCTCAGCTTCTCTCTCCCTGTTAGAACAGGTACCCTTATAAATGTAACCAGGTATTATATGTCCCTTGTCCTCTTTCACCACCCTGAAAAACAGCAGGATTTAAGAAGCAAAAGAAAACATCACGAGAAGGCAAGACCACAAGCTCACTCTCCAAATGTCACAAGGTATGAAGAGCTTGAGACCAGACCTCTCAACCAACACTGTTCTCCATCTGCATCAGGGTAAACACCTCCACCCAAGTCAATACAGACACCTTCTAGCACTTGCTGGTAACTGAAAGCTGTCTAGAAATGCAGATGGCAAGAACCCTGCTTGAATTGGCAACCAGCTGTGACTCCTGCTCTTCAGTTACTTCTTCCTAGGAGTCGCCTTATCCAACTGTTTTTCCTAAAATGTTCCTGAATTGTGTTAACTGAGTGGCAAACTTGCTCAGCTGCTCATCCACTTGGCTGGACCAACTACACGCATGTCTGAGCTTCAAAAAAACTTGTTATTATTATAGGTTTACAGGACATAATCAGTTCAAGTCCATTACTTTACAATTCATTCTTACAGTGACAGAAAAGCCCATTCATCTGTAAGAAGACACAAATGTGGCTGGCAATACTGAAAATCCACAAAAGAGTTTTCTAATTGCTTTGGGCTTCATTTTTTCCCCTTTCCTTTCAGACTGGTTTGTTACCTCTAGTCATTACAACATTAAAGTCCTTGTACTACTAAAAAAATCCTGTTACTGAACATAATATGGGTATTGGGTCCAGTTGTTCTTATTAGGTCTGGTTCAATGCCTGCTCTGTTGGGCCCAGGCTGACTCTCATATAACCCCTACTGTTCAGCTGGAAAATTTTCAAACAAATCAACCATTCTTGTATTATTTGTGTCTTCACTGATTTTTTTCTTTTCTTTTTTTTTTTTTTAAATTTGAGAGGACATTTGTTAAAAATGCAGTTAGCTTTTTGTGATCTAAAAATCTCTACCTCCTGCTCAACACAGAACTGGCAATGACATAGAATGAAGTATTTACAGAAAATCCAGATCTCAAAATCTACGGATTGTGATAGATGATTTCTCCCTCTCCCCCTTTTCTGGTGAGAATCTTTTGCCTAGAAGAAAAATCAACGTTGCTGCAAAGCTACTTCTGGCTTCCACCCCTTCCAGTGATGTTCATGAGTTACAGAAGGTGAGCTACCATCTTCCTAAGCAGTACTAACTAATGTTTCTTATGCATGCTACACTGCATAAGTATAAAAGATTCCAAGGACCGAGGCACAGGGGGAAATGAGAGACTGTAAGCCCCTAGAGCAACAGGACACTGTATCTAGACCAGTCAGAAAAGACAAACATACAAAGAGAAACCAAACCTAAACAAGGATCTGATCTTTTCCTGGTAAGAGACATCAACTGACACCACATTTCAGCCCACATTTTGGCCTAACGTGCATTTATTGTCATGTCAAAAAGATTCAAAGCACACAGAAGAGAAGTTTTCCCACCTACGGTTCAACTACCCCAAAGGAGGCCCAAGAAACTAAGAGCAGGTCAGCACATATACGTTTTTGTTGTATAGAATTCCTACCTCTGCTGGAAATACTTCTGAAAATACCCATGAAACAAAAAGACTCAAAAGCTCTTGCTACAGGGTAACTTGTTAAACTATCTGTTTCCCCTTGTTTAGTTCTGCCCTCCTGGTTCATGCTGAACTGAACTCTGATATTGCTACAAAAGAAAACGGGTCACGTCCTCCAGTGCTTTGATGTCTCATATAGCTCAGGAGTTTGGCCTCTATATTCTGTTCTGTATTTTATACCTGTAACTGGGCTACAGAAAGTAGAACATTTCACCTCTGTCAGGATGCATAAAGCTTTTATTTAACAAAAGCTTCCAGTTAATTCCAGGAACTGGGAACTGTTTATTGGAGGACGCAACATTAAGGCCCGAGCATCCCCATCTGATACTTTGTAAAGTCTAAGTAACATGTTGTGCTGCTTTTGTTGGAATAACTGTTTTCAATGTCAAATCACAAAAGAAGCTCAAAAATAATAATGAGGTCAGGGAAACAAGGAGTACTGAAGAGGAAAAAAAAAGTGAGAGACTAAATGCAAGGGAAATTTATTGTGCCAAAGAACAGCCCAGAAAGCACTGACTCGATATATTTTTATCTTTTATAATATGTATAGAATGTATAAGAATAAATACCACTCTAAGAGAAAGAGAAAAGTGATGAAATAATGAGCTCGCCTAGCAAGGAATCATTAGCCTACCTTTTATGCTGATTTTTTATGGCTGGTTTCAGACATCCCCATTTTCTCTATGCAGTACAATCCATCTGTTTGAGATTCCCAGCACTGCATCCAGCAGCATGTGCACCGCATCATTAACTGGTACAGCAGATTCCAGGTCTGAGCACTCGAGCTAGACTACACTGCATCTGAGCGTTTCTTTTTTAAGGAGAACGTTGTGTTATTCTGCTCTTGCTATTTCTCGCCTGCTTGTTTTTAAGGAACAGTCTGCTCTTTTTCCCCCCACCCCTCCAGCATCTTGTCTGCCAGGAGACTTGTTGGAAGCAAACTGGGTGTCTCTTGATCTCAGTTCCAGGCTCCCTATGAAGCAGGCAGGTTCCAGTCTGAATCTGGTAGAAAGAAACATGCTTAAGGAATACAAGGGAACGTTCAAGAGAGACAGGAAAATATGTAGGAGAATATGGACTGAGATGAGGGTCACCATCGCTATCTTCTAGCATTAGAAAGTCAACTGTTCATCCTCCCTCCTATGAATTTTAGTAATGACATATAATTGAGTAACTGTTCTAGGGCAAAAAAATATTGGATAAACACCCCAAAATTAAATTCTTTAATTATTCTCCTGACGAGGACATCAAATACCATAAATATCTGACAACGCATTGAAAGATCTTGGGGTTTTTTTTTTGTTTGTTTGGTTTTTTAACACAAGGTGTTTAGATTTCATTTATCTGTCTCACACACTGGTAAAATGAGCAAGATGTATGCTCAGCAGTTAGTATATTCCAAAGGCAATTTGTGGAACTGAAAATACTTCTGCTACACTAGACAGTCTGCATTTGTTCCAAATCATATGAACTGATTTTATTAATACAGCAATTCTGTACACAGGCACTGAAGTCAAATACACCCTTAAATTGACACAAGGCAGTATTTGCATTACCAGATAGTCATACCTTCTGCCAACCTTCCCAGACATTCAATCTTTCTCCCTGTATCACGTCTTCAGATTCATACCAGCAGATGTTTGTAAGTTCTGATGGTGGAAAGGTTAGGAGAAACTACTCTTTGGCTGCGTTTAAGATTTTTTTGTTTGGTTGGTTTAGGGGTTTTTTTGGTTCTTTTGTTGTTGTTTTCAAAAACCACCACAACCCTTTGTTTTTTTCAGATGGATTTATTTTCAGCTGTTTTCCCAGCCAGTTAACTGCATATCTACACAAATGTTTGTTCTGAAACAGAGTGATGATACAGGAGTGTCTAACACCGCTTCTTCCAGTAGCAATACACCCACAAACAATTTGTTATTACTGTACCCAAAGTGGTTACAAATAAAATATACTAATCCAGCACTGCATATTAAATTTAAGTCCTTCTGCTTTTAAACAGACTAAGCTAATAAAATAATCATCACTTCCTTTAATACACCACGTTAAGGAGACTACATGGCGGCAGTATATATTTTTCCTAAGAACTTGAGTGTATTTAAGTCTTGGTTTTGCATTTGTGTTAAATCTAAAGCATTATTTTTGCCCAATTATACAGTGTAATATTCAAGCCAACATAAATATTCAAGCTGTGCAACTCACACTTTACTCAGCATAACCTGGAACTGAGCCAGCTACTCTTTACGATCAGCAAGTGAGTCAATAGAGCAGGTTGCTGACAGCCACCCAGAATAGGAGGGCTATACATTTACCTTTAACCGAAGATGTGACACTTTGTTAAGAAAGGCTCCTTACAGTGCACCCAGCCTGGAGCAGGTGCCATCTCTGCACCTCCACATTTGCAGGCCAGCCTGCCAACATTTTGCAGCACAAGAAAAAAAAGCAAACCACACCAAGACAAGGATGATGGTTTGATGTAGCCAATATGCTCTACCACATGGCTGTAAATGCTATTTACATGTGTTAAGTCTCATAAATGAACTTGTATGCTTAACCCTGTAGTCTCAAACTATTTCAGCCATTTGCATGCTGGTATTCCTTCATTGCTGCATGACAGCTTAATGATGAGAGAGCCCTTGATGACAGAATTATCCAGTTATCCCTTTCTGGGTCACAGTGTGATAAGAAAAAACTGATCTCAAAAAGGATAACTTCTGGAGCTCAGATCCAAGGTCTGTTTTGCCCAGTATCAAGCCTCCTGTGCTGAGGAAAGGCTGTATGTAACTGCCCTGTTCCCATAGCTGTACTGCCGGCTGCTGGAGCAGTCAGCAGCACACGGCCTTCCTTGCTTTACTCCATGATGTTTTCATGTTTTACTAGAAAACTGTTAAGATTGTGCATTTTGAGATTACATTGCTCTTTGCACAAAACATTCAAGTCCAAATAAACCCAGTCACACAAGCAAACTGGTTACAGAGAAGTAAGAGAAGAATTCTGATCTTGTTGGGGAGATGATGCACACAGGTACTCTGCATTGCACCAGGAAGGGGGCAGCTGCACTCCAAGAAACATGAGAAAGCACTGAAATGTCAGCGTGGTAAAGGAGGATTTATGTCACGTGCTTACTCACTATAAATCCTAGATTGCGTCACTAAAACCTCGCTTTAAGAGAAGGAGGTCAGTCACCCACAGACACCTCACTTGTTTGTTTTTTTTCCCTTTCCCTAAACTTGGTCCTTTAAAAGGAAATTTCCTCTTATTTGTTATTTTCAATAACTACCTGGTTCACTGCAATTTGTCAGAAATAGTTTTAAAGCTGAATTATATTTTGCTCATACGGAAGTTTTATTTACATATGTGAATGTATGCACGTATTTTGGAACAGCATTAAGCTGCACTTTGGAGTGCTGATAGTTGTCACTCTGCTTGGGTACACAGGGTGACTCATCCTATGACATGGTGTGGAGTCTGGGGGCAGGGACTATTTTTAAGGCAATTTTAAAAATACACCTCCTTAAAATGGAATAAAAACACCAGAAGAACTAATAAATTACTTGCTGAACTGTAAGTAGTTTCTGTACTCACTAGACTTGAAAAGCATGTCAGTCCTGCCTCACAGACACTTCTTTGGTTTTCTTTCACTTTCGATGTTATAGTGAAGTTCACAGTAAAAGCACAGTGAAAACAAGCTCTATTATGAGTTTATGGTTTAAACTGTTTTTCTATAGCAGTATATTAAAATTTCATGCATAGGATATGTGATCACTCAAAAATATCTGAGCCCCAAACTCAAATAACCTGCTTCTATCCTCCCTGGAAGGGGTTTCTTCAGGCAAATCTAAATGAAAATAAAAGCACTGAATCTTTCCCAATGCCACCTTGAAGCTTAGACATTATAGAGATTAGACAATTAGACAACAGATTAGACAAACTATGCATCCGAATTTAACTTTTCACAAGCTTCAACTTTCATTTTAAAAAGTATATTAGGAACGTACCCATTACAATAATCCCTAACCAGTAGTTCTAGCTGACAAAAGCATGTGAACATGTGTGTAACTCCAGCATGCCAGCAGGCTGTGGGACCACAGGAAGGTCCAGAAACTCCTGAGCAGCAACCAGCAGCACAGCTTGTTTCAGAGAGCTGGCTCACAGGTCAGCACAGTCCCGAGGGGCTCTCCTGGGCTGGCAGTGCATGTCAGCTCTTCCTGACCCTGTTTTGTTACCTCTCTGCTACAGATGACACCATTAACCCACCCATGTCAAACTCGTTTGGAAGCCTGGAACAAAAGTAGTAAGTATTACCAGCAAATATTTACATCAGTGATCCCAGCACTTACTGGGAATTGATGTCCTGTATTTATCTATTCCCAACACTAACCAGTGCCCTGCAGAGTTAGTATCAACAAGGGATAAAAAGCAGACTATATTTGTACAGCAAAAATCCGATTATTCGTGTTTGACCTTACTTAAGTCAGAGAACTCCTCAAAATATTCATAGAATCATTAAGGTTGGAAAAGATCATCAAGTCCAACCATCAAACCAACACTACCATGACCTGAAGTGCCACATCTACATGTTTTCTGAACAGCTCCAGGGATGGTGACTCCACCACTCCCCCAGGCAGCCTGTTCCAGTGCTTGACCACTCTTTCAGTAAAGAAATTTTTTTCTTAATATCCAGTCTAAACCTCCCCTAGTGCAAATTAATGTCAGGGAGTCTTAAACCCAAACGTGTACTTCAGTGTCAGTTTTCAGTAGAAATAACTGCTTTTTGCTTTTGGTTTTAAGGATTCTGATGAAATGCAAATACTGCAGTACCAAAGCAGCTTCAACTTCTGGCTCTTTCAACTCATATTCATGCTACAAAGGGACAGAGCAGATTACAAGTGATAGAAAAAAAATAAAGGTGGTATTTTGAATTCATCTAGTTTCAGAGGTATCTGGGACCACGGTAATGAAAAAGCAGTATTTTCCAAAATATTGCAACTTTTTGTCTTAAAGCTGTTTTTTCCCTAGAAGACTTCTCTGCTTATCTACATAATCACTTGTGGCTAAGTTACCTAAAAATATTTCACAAGTCAGTAGACAACAGAGAGCTAAATGAAAAGATTACGTTCTGTTAGTACTTATCTGTATTAAACTGTGAAAGTACGCAAACACGTAACCCCCACACATAGACAAGCAAGGGCTGAAAAAATCTCCCTAAATCCTTTGAAAAGGATGAAACCTAGGTTCCTCCACAACACAAATCAAAAACTAAATTGTGAATAAAACCATCTAAGTGGAAAAGCTCACTGCAGTCAAAACCTTCCACATCTTGCAACACTCTTCCTCTCCCTCTCTTGCAATGTGAAGCCTCCAGCTTTCTCTGGTGACTCTTCTCTTGGGTTGCCTCTGCACAGCACAGTTGCAGGGGGAAACAATTTCACTCTTTACATATATCTACAGATATCTACACAGAATTATGGAGTAGAAGAACCAAGTTTGTTATGTAAATAGTTTTTTAAAAATCCCATCGGTTTACACAAACCTGGAAAGCACCATTTGGAGTGACAAGGGCTACTCCAGGCAATCTGCAAGGGCCCTCCTCGGTCACTGGTACAATGCATGACATTAGATAGCAAGGAAAACTCTTATTGATCCCAGGGCACATCAAAAGCCTTCTTGATTTATGGCAGTCTGATATCCTGCAAAATGTCATGGCTAAAACAGCTGCCTCCTGGGTTTTGCTGCAGGGTCACAGGCTTCGATGGTGGGCAACCCCAATGATCGACATGAAGCAACTGCTAGATTTTACAAATGTTCACACAAACAACCAATATTGTGTATGGCAGCACACAGACAAACCTTTTTATAGCCCAGACCCCTGGAGTTCCTCCTTTTCACATCAAATCCTGACCTTTTCCACCACCACCAGCTCAATGTAGACCCTATTTAAGACTACTGCCATGCACTGACCATACAGAATTGCAGTTCAATGCCCTCTGCAACTTGTAAGCGAGGAATGGGATTCCTGGCCAACAGCTAATCTCTATGGGGACATTTGTAACTGGAGACTTGAAGTAAAGATGACATTGTGCCATGCCTTCGATCATAAAGCCTTCAGGACAAATTGTACCTTTATTTATACTATGCACTACACCCTGCACTACTCACCCCAGTTCATCTTGGATCTCTGAATCACTCTACCATGAATTTTAAATAAGGGGTAATAACACAAGTCACATAATACACCAATGTCAGCTTGACCATGTCAAAATAAACCTGCTAGCTTCTTACAAAAGAAATTTCTTACATTTTACTGACCTGTACATACATTCTCATGTTAAACAGAATACAAGAGCACTTGAAAAAAAGCAGATTTATGATAGTAAAAAAACTAATAATATTTTATCTAAAACACCACAATTGCGTATACTCATGTCACATATGAAGCACAGGCATAGTGGGAATATTCTGGCTATGCTAAGGTTTTAATTTGTCATTTAAAAATAGTAATTTAACAAGTCATTGAAAGTGTAAGACAAATGATGCCAGCCAAGCTCAGGCCTGACTGTGCAGCAGGCACATTGCCACTGACCGACAATAAGAAGCGTGGAAAAAAACTAGGTATCTCCAGAAAAAAATTACACATTTACTCCAGGAAATGCTCAAGAAAAGCAAGCTACAACTTGAGGTGTAGATGGAAGGCTCTGTTAGCAGGACTTTAACAGCTTATACCAGTCATGGGCTGGTGTAGGGGACAAAAACTTGTAGATAACTATTTCCAAATTGTGCTGACAGTGTCTTTTCTTAGCTCGTTTAGTCCCAAAGGATCTTGCTTTTTTCTCCATTACTGGAATTAGTTTTGCCTTAACATATAGGATAATTTATCCCCTTGTTGGTCCATTTGCAAATATAAATATTAACATATATGAAAACATAACATGAAAAACATTAACAAACACACAGAATTTGATTTAGGTTATGGTCACATGCCTAATACATACATAATTATCATCTTTAGAAGACTTAAGCCATTTTATGTTTTTCATATTTCCCTGGCTGGCTTGAGGTGATCCAGCTCCTCCTAAATCACGTGTTTCAGCTCCCCACCTCTCAAAATGCCATTCTCCAGGTGTCAGCACATCTCTCCATGAAGCTAGGGTCTGAAGTGGATACACAAAGAGATCAGGGTTAAAAATAATTTGGGGGAGGAGGGCAGGGGTAAGTATGGAGCAGAGAATGGCCATGTGGAAGTTCAGGGGCAGTCATGCCCTCCTTGAAAGTTTAAAAGGCAGCTCTTTAATTAGTCTTGTTCAAAGCATCTTGTTTTAATTATCCTTCCCAGGGAAATCCCTAGGATTTACAGAGGTGCAGCAACACTTTTTCTGTGTTTATCCATGTGGCTAATACTGTCTTCAGCTTGCTTCAAAATGATTAAAAAACCCCCAACCAACCAGCTAGTAAATACAAAGAGTCTCACTTGCAGTCAAAGTTTAACTTATATAAATATGTACATTAATCTCAATTGACTTGGCCTGCATTTGACCTGCTTCTTGTCTCTGCCACCTTTTACTCGTGGTACTAGAAACGCAAATTGAATTGAGAGAGAGCCAAAGGTCTTCTACACCTTCAGGAATGGAAAATTACTCCATTGAATTTCAAGCAAGGCAGTCTGAAGTCAGGGGGTCATTTTGGATTTAATCACAGCACTGAGCAGAGAAGCAGATGTGCCCAGAGCAGTAACCAGCATATCCCTGCACCAGTGTTGAAGATTTACTAACAAAAGCTTTGGTAGGACAGGTATGGTGAATCACCATTAAGAACAGCAGAAAAAGCAAGGTTTTTTTTAAAGTCAAAAGGAGAATATATAAATATTTCATAATTAGGTTTCTCTTATTTTCCAGTGCAAACAAGCAATTATTTACTTTTATCCCATAATTCTCCTCCTTCTCCATCATGACTTGTAAGCACTGAGAATCTGGATGAAATAAAAGACACTCCACAACAAACTACTCCAGCATCACAGAGCATGGATACATCCTGGCAGGCTACGCAACCCCAGGGACTTGGGAATATCAGTGATGGCGTTTCCAGAATGGAAAACCAGCCTAACATAGAATACTCTGAGATTTTGACTGTCCTCTCCTTTGTCCTATGCAGTTGTATGATGCATGAATATTTTCATGTCTAGAAGGCTCTAGACAGTCCAATGTACCAGGGACAGAATTTTCTAGAAGCCAAGGTGGCACAAAAGCCATCCACTACAGACAGCTTCAGAAGACACTTATTTTCTACTAAAATGTCATGCAGGTGAATCAAAGTTTCTTCATAGTTTCCCTTTCCCTTAGAGGAGAAACAAGCCAGGCACTTGAATGAGATGCCACACCAATGACTCAGAAGTCCAGTTGTGAAGATCTCCGTTATAATTTTGAAGGCACATGCACCCTTTGATTAGTCAAATGTGCCACTTGACTCTCCCCCAAGTCCTTCCCCAAACAATTCTTCCATAACTTCGTTATGTTTGTATTGAATGCAAGGATCAGACATGTTACCCATGGGCTGGAGTTCAGAGGCTGAGTGCGGAGATGTGGGGGCAAATTTTTCCTCTCCATTACATAGTTAGGAATCAAAAGTAACCACATTAAAAAATAAATTAACAATTGCTGTAAAAATTAATAACTTGTGGAACCCATCCTAGGTAAACATGGTATTTCAGTTTAGGCTATAAGAAAATTACTGAGGATATTAAAAAGTTTGGGGCTATACAGATTACATCTGCTTCAGGAGTGAAAGTCAATCACAGCTTTTCTATGGTTTTCAGTTATCTTGTTCACTTATGTTGGGTCTTTTGGATTTAAAAACCATCTATAAAAATCTACCATTGATCAAGGAATTAAAGATCTCTGTATTAATATAAGAACATGCTAAAAACCCCACAAAACTTGATTAATAAAGTGGTGAATAATGGGTGATTTAGATGCCTGCCAAAGGCTCATTCACAACAGTTTCCACAGACATGCTGGAATACTGTGTAGGACGACACCAGCCCAGGGCAGCCAGAGCTCTGCATTAGCCACAGTGGGATGCAGATGAACCACTTTTTTTCTAAAACTCATTTCCTAATCCAAAAAGAAGAAAAAAAAAACCACACACCCCTTCAGGATGAATCTGGTCCCAGAATTTTCTGGAGGAGTAGTGGTGGATGATGTTTTAGAGTTGCGCAGTATTTAGATTTTTTTTAAGATGCATTGTTCTACCTTGCTAATTTATTGCATTCTTTTGGATAGGGAGACACTGGATTTCTATTTTTTCAATCTTAATTGAGTGATGCTTGCAGTATGCATTGTAACGAGCGTTTAAAATGCCATTTGTGGGCAGTTGGGGGGTTTGTGTTTTGTTCCTTTTAATTCTGTCAAATTGCAACAGGATTTTGATTTCTGCCTGTCTCATCAGTATTACATTATCTCTCTGTGATAAGTTATCAAAACTGATTAGAGTTTGCAGTGCAAAATGGTCAGGAAGTAGCGAAGAACGGCATGCAAAGTTTTGTGCCATATGAACCAACTTTTTCTTGAGACTTCTGGCTTCAAATTTAGAAAGCTTGAATTTGTCATGAAGAACACTCCTACCTGGTGCACAACCCCTATCCCTCAGAGTGCAATTATACAATTACGCCATGTGAAAATTGAAGACAAGTTTTTATGTCTGTCCTGTGTTCATTTCCATGTTATATTCAAAGTATTTTGTCATCAGTGATATTGGACTGGAAGATCAGTGGTTTCTAGAAGATTAAAATGGATGGAATTATTCCAACTGGTTCATGGTATTTGAAACTGTTTTTAAATGTAACATTATTGAAACACTGGATACAAAACTTTTACTAATTACACATTTGCTATCTCAATAATAAAACACGAGGTAGAGCAAGGAATAAACAACCAAATCCTGGCCCCTCCTGACATGGTGCAGCAGGTTATGGGCACGCCTGGCTGCCCCAAAGTAAGTCAACAGCTATCCTGAGCTAATGATGCATTTCCCCTTTTCATTTGGTATTGGAAACTATTGCCCAAAGCAGTAAGTACTACAAGTCAGTTGCTTGTTTCAGCCTTGTATGAGACACACAAGTAGTAATTAGGAAGTGTTGCTTCATATATTGTGACAGCAGAGCTGTGAATGCTATCAGAACTATGTTTGGAAATGCAATTGATGTCTCTAGGTTACTTGTATAAGATGTTCCCATCTAAAATAGACATCTGAGGGGTTCTTGTATTTTTTGCAGCGAAACATAAAACACTTGCAAATTGATAATTTAAATTCTCTTGCTTCTGCAAACTTGATCACAAGTTCAATTAATTGTGTACACTTACACTGGACTTTAAGTTATTTCCCTATGATCAGATGGAATGAACAACTTGCACCTCTGTTCAACCTCAGCATTCAAATCCTACATATTTCTCTTCTGACTAGCTATCAACTTTTTTAGTGCATAAGAATTATTTTTTTACCTTTGTATCAAGTTTGACTTAAAGTAATGAACAGGTTCAAAAGTTAAGTGGTAGGAGTGAATATGTGCACAGGGGAATCAGCTAAAATATCATTTTCATAGAGCAGGTGAGCCACAAGCAGGTACCTGGAGCTCTCTGATGTGCAGCATGACCCAGCCACAAACCAATTCACTCATTTAAAAAAGCCTCCCACAGTAATTAAGCTGAACCTATGAACAAGCACAATTTTGCAAACAGTCAAATGGGAACATGGATAATCACATAGAAGAGCCAATACTTCTCTTTCAGAGTAAGTAGTGTTTGTGCGCACAATGGTTGTACTTCCTGAAACATGAACAAACAAAGCAAACGATATGTTTGGAAACTTAAATTTGTAGTTTAGACTTAAAAGACAGCATGAACTGTCAAAGCATACCACAGGCCAGCAAGAGTTTAAACTAGTATCTAGAAATAGCATAGGTTCATATTTCTGAGAGGAGAGAAGATGAGCATTCAGAATTCCCCAAGTGCCAGTGAACAATGAGCTGAAAGAGTCAGTTCCACCTGAGCAATAAGAGCACTCAGCAGAATTGGGAATTGTGCTAATAGAGGTAGAAGAGCTTGAATTTTTTTATTTCATGCCCTGTCCTTCCATTTCCAATTGCATCATTATCACTAATGGAAAAAAAAAACCCTCAAACAATACAAATAATGGCATTCAAGGGATTCTATGTAAAAAAAACAACCCCATTTTCATTGTTATTCTTGCAGCTCATCTGACCTCCTCGGTACAACCATGACAAATGCTCAGTCAAAAAAAAAAGAAAAAATCAAAATCAAAACAAGAATCTGAACGGATGGTTACATAGGCTCAGAGTATCAGTTAAGAAACATAGCTGCTCTGAAACATTTAAAGGGAATACAAAAGGGCCTCTACAATAGTATAACCTTTGCCTCTGTCTGCTAGCATCACAGTTTACACGGTTTCCATGGAAACCCTCTGCAAACATATGAATGTGCTTGTTGCATTAGATGTCGAACAGAAAATCCTTTGTGGCAACTCTGGAGGGCCATGACCAGTGCCAACCTCCCAGCAGAATAATGCCCTTCACTATGCCTTGCCCAGCAGGCTCATGACACACTTGCTCACATGGCACAGCTGCTGCCATTGCTTGTTTTTCCTCAACTGCTAATGAAAAAAAAAGGTGCACATCATAGCTCTAAAATATTTCTTCCTACATGGAGAGCTCATTTTGCCCCCCATTTAACTGATGGCAAAGTCCTCAGTACTGGACTCTCAGATGCCACTCAAGAGCTGCAGAGTGAGGGCACTGACTGGGAGGCTACCAGCAGGCTTCCACTCAGGGCACTGGGGAATACATCTACATAATGAGTAGACAGCTACCCAGAAAGGGAATGCCATAATTCTTCACTTTTACATATTTTGAGAAAAACATTTTTAAAATACACAAAATTATCAGAATGCAACATTCCAGAAGTTAACACTAGTTTCATCACCTTGTTTCTTGTCATGCAAAGACCAAATGATCTATAAATAACCCATGTCCTGGATGGGCTCCTCCTCCAGCAACAGAGGCAGGAAAACTCTACCCAAGACAGCCTGAAATGTCATTGAGAGGGCTGGTTTCTTTTTTGGTAGTTAAGGGGATGTGCGTGAGTGAAAGCTGAGGGACTAAGAAACTTGTTTCCATTTTACAAAGGAGGAGCTACTGTCAAACATCTGCATGTGGTGCCTCATCTGACTTTCCTCAAAATGCACATTCACTCTGCAACTTTAAATGTTCTACCAGTATTAAAATAAAAGCATTTCTAGAAAAGTGACTTAAGAGTGCACCTTTAAGACTATTGGCACACAGAGCTGGAACATGCCTCATTTGTAGATTACAGTATTCCCCCATATCCTCATTTCTCTGAAACAACAAATTCCTAGTACAGCAAGTTTGACTCCAGTTTCTGGGATATCACTGACATAATATATCTAATTGCTTACAGATGTGCAGTGTCTCAGGAAGGACAGCGGCTGCAAAGGCTGCACTCAAGATAAAATCAGGTCTGTGGACTCTGCATGGGAGGCAAAAGCCTGCCTGTCCCATTTCCATGTAGGGCTGGAGAGACCTTTTTGCTTGTGCTTGGACACTTGACCTGCAATTCAGCCAATTCCAGCCACAGCAATAAAAAAAAAACCAATGATGAAACAAACTTGTCTTAAAACTGCAGAATAAAGTAAGACAGATTTTTTACCAGGAAGAAAAATACACCAACAAAACCAAAACAGCACTTTTACTTTGCCAGCACTCCTGATTTCTAAGTTTATTTCTGTCCATTTCATAAGGGACATGCCTGGGGGAAGCCCTCCAGGCTCCTTCCTCAAGGCCACCCTTCACCTCCCACCCACCCCAAGCCACACACACCAGCCACTGAATTAGCTCTGGGGGTGGCCAACCTCTCGTTTTAGTGTCGCCTGCACAATGAAGTACAGACAGGGTCAGTCATAGCTGGCGCAGCTCTCATGCTCTAATAGCCCATTGTTCCCTTGCAGTTGCCTCGATGAGATAAAACACTGAAAGCCGGCGTTTCCTGAGGGGAAGCGAATTCCCACTGCGCACCACAGGACGTTGGCCAAAGGCTTGGCTTCACAGGGGCCAGCCAGCCTCGGGACTCGCCGGGGAGATGGCGGGTTTGTTTGTTAGCAGGTGGTTTGCAGGACCATGTGCTCAGCAAGCACTGGTGGAGCCCTTGCCCTCCACCACCCACAGGCCCTTCCCTGCCGGTCTGTGCAAAGCCAAGTTTACCCCACCCTGCATGTGGCTATCACTATATAGCTACTATATTGACAGTCCCATGGCTACAGCTTGGTTCTCCGACATGACCAATGATTATGATCTGCTCCCTGCCTTAAACTGTAGGAGGACTGAAGGATATAATGATTGCTGCTGAGCTGGCATCACATCCACCAGGTTATGGGTAACTGTGTTTGGGGAGTGCTGGGATGGGAGAAAGGACACAGACAGATGTTAATCCAACAATACAGGAAAAGATAAAATGTGACTTCTTGTTCTTATATTTTCACCACATCCTTTTGTCCAATAAAGAAGTGCACTGAACATCATTAATGTCCCGCTAATGAGATATCCGACTGCCCAGGACACAGCAATAATGAACGTGAGCTCTGTTTCCACCAAATCTACCAGAAAGATTTGTAAGGTCTGCTTTCCCACTGGCACAAACACGACTCCCATTAGCCTTAATAAAGGACAAATATTCAGTGTGAGAGAAGTTTCCCAAGGTTGGATAACTGAACTGTGGCACACTGAAGACACTATAGACTGCTGAGAAAAGTTAGTCATCCCAAAACTACCTAGATAGGCCATATTCTTTTATTATTTTCCCATTAATTTGTTCAACTTTTATCATAATTGGGATTTCCCAACTGTAGGGCAGCAAAAATATTCAGAACTTGTCTTATTGCAAAATTACAGAAAAGCAAATCAGATAGTGGGAAGCTTAGATCTTATTTTTAGGCTGAAAAACATAACTTCAAATATGCACTTGCTTTTTTATCTGAAATACATTGTTCCTGCATACTATTCTTGACTCCACAGTATTTAAATTCTTACTTCTGTAACAATGCAAATTTGTTGACAGGATGACAGGTTAAAGTTTATCTTTCAGGCTGCTTCCCTTGCACCACTCAGAAAAATCCAGTTATGTCAATTTATGTCCCTTTCAGTGCTCAGCGAGGCAAGGAAATGGAGCAGAGTGCCTGCATGTGGAAACAATACAGAAACACTAGTGCCAGAACAGAGTATCTGACTTCTAGACTAAGCTCTGCATGCTCTCACAAAACTTTGGGATTAATGCTGCCTATCTCAAAACTGTGTTTAAGAAAAAACCTTCATTCCAGACATTGAAAGTATGATTACCTTACTAAAAGTTAGAAGCTTTGTCTTCATCTTTTCTGTGCAGTTCAAGTTTATATTTTTTTTAAATACTTGGGTACTTCATGGTTTTAGTGGCTTTGGGGGTTTTTGTCCATATTTTTAGGCACCAGAAAACTGAATTTCACAGGCAATTTAAAAATAGTTGGTCATGTGTTTATCATATGAATCTGATGCAATCTGAGACATCAAATGCTATTACAGTACACATTAATGAAGGCTGCTTCATGCATTCTGCTATAGCTTTAAATGAGAACACACTTCTCTATTAGCAATGACTAATAGAGGCGCATATCTAGTCTGCTACTACTTACAGGCACGATGAAAGTTCATTAGCACACATACAGAAGTTGACACAACAAACTGAGGGAATTACGGGGCAACAACTGCTGTAAAACTGTGTGACCAGTGCTGTGCTGCATTTCAGAGCCACGTGTTAAAAGTTTGTTCCAGATTAAATCATGATTACTTTCCTATTTGCGCCCAGCTCTACAACACCTAAACCCAACCACAAAACAAAACCACACATTTATTTTACTCCATAGAGTTAAAATTGAAGCCTCAAAGGCCAGTACAGCGAATCACAATACCGCACCACAGTGGAGTCAGCCCTGTGCCCGATGTGCTTGTGCTCACTTTAGCTGCCAGCGCATACTCAGAACTCTTGAGTCCAGTCCTACTGAGGCTGGTGATCTCCCTGACTTAGCTGGAAGCAAAGTCAGATCGCACATTCCTCAAAAAAATGCAATATGCAGAACCACTGAGGCAAACTGAGTAGCTGATTTATGAATTACACATATACTAGCTACAGCAGAAAACCCTATTCAAAACAGAAGTTGTACTCACCAGTCATGTCACGACATTGACAAAAGTCACGCAAGTCTGAAATAGAAAACAATCAAAACACAAGACAACTTTCTGCAGCATCTATCCCCAACCATCCTGTCAAATACACAATGGCAAGAGCACAAAGCATCTTTATGACAGGAATAAAAGGCTCTTTAAATGCTGCTTTTATTTTTTATTGAATGAACCCACTCTTACACAAAGTTCATGCAACGATGTCTCGAGCTTTAGTACTGCTAAAGTGTGTATTTCATTAGTCAGCTAAAGTTTGTAAATCACATGCAGAACAATCTGAAATATTAATTGCATGTAATTGCTTCATGTAGCAAGTCAGGTGGTTGATTAGGACACTGAACTTTTTAGTATGTTGAGATAAAACATACTTTTTAGTATGTTTGGTATACAGTTGTCAGGAAGATTAAAATCTTTTTGATGTTTCACCATAACTAACCAAACACTTCTCTGCTCCAAGTCACTGGCAAAACCCAAGGGAATTAAGAACCCAAGCCACAGACTCCTCCCAGCTGCAGCTACAGCATTTTGAGTGGTTGACTCTTCTCACTTCCTTACTAACACTGTTCCTCCCTCCAAGGAAACACATTGCACCACAGCTGCCAATGTTTTAGAAGTACCTACATACAAAGACCATAGTTGAAAAAGATACCATCAGATGTGGTGAGTCCAGATATATCTTGACCTAAATATTTTTCAAGTTTATTCATGAGAAAAAAGGGTGGAGGAAGAAACCACAGCTACAAGATTCACAAACGCAAACTCATTTACAGGTTTGCAAAGCAAATCATGCCACCAGCCTGTCACTTAACCTGTAAGAAAATGCAGCTGCAGACTCTCTGGATCAAAATATTCACTGTTGGAGGATATTAAATCACCCAGTGACTATATCAGTTCTTAAAAACCTGTTGGTTTTTTTTGCCACTTCTATTCTCTCACTCAGACAAGCATTAAAGTGAATTAGGAAATAATATGAAGCCAGAGCAGAAAGCCACCCGTCTCTAAACTTTTACAACCCTTGCACTACAGAGCAGTTAAGATGTCCTCACACATTCAGTGCCTTGAAATGGACGTGGTTGGTCACTGGCCATACAAACAACTGCAGCTCTATCATTTCCTAAATATTTACTAATAAGATACACCAGAGTACAAAACTCAGAACTGTGTCCTTATATTCAGATCTTTCTGTCAAAACAGAAATTAACAAAAAGACCTTCTAGTAAAAACACACCAGAAAGCTTTTACTCTTTGGTTTTTAAGTACAGATCTGCCTTTTCTTCCCCCTCTCCCAAACAAGTACTCCAGTGTTGCACAGGAATTTTAATTGTTTCCATAACTTTTGCTACCTGCCAAAAAAGTACTTAGTGTGATATATACAGGACAGGTTGCCTATGATACATGCATATTTAAAATAAAATATGAACATACATATATACACATACATATGCACAACACACAACTTATGTAATAGTTAACTTTTGTATAGCTATAAAAACTAGAAGCCTTTGAAAGTCTTTGAAGTAACAGCTGCAGTTCAAGCACACTTGACTCTCTGGCTCAGATTTACAGTCAAGTTACTACAGCTGAATTGCATGCATGCCACGTGAGCCAGGCTTGGTTTGGTGTCTACTTGTGCGCTATTAGCTGCGACAGATGCAAGTTTGCAGCAGAAATCCCTGGCGTGAAAGGCTAAACTAGGATGCACTCTTTCCTATTTGCTGCAAGTACAGTCACACATATCTGCAGCAGCCTCTGCAAGAGTTTGGCTCATGAGGATGCTGGGATTGAAAGCCTGGCTCCTTTCCAGAATTGTGTAACTTTTTTTAAAAACTTTTTTCTTAAAAGATCTTGGTCTGTCAACCCATCCTCACTCTGCACACAATTTCTTACCACAAATAGCGGCCCTGGTTTCAGTAGGACCTTTGAAATACTCATCTTGTGGTAGAAGTAATTGCACAACATGAGCTGACAGGGACATTTTCAGCATATTTGTACAACTTCATTTATTTAGATATTGGGACCAGGTCTTAAGACAACAAAAACTTACTCTAGCATTTGTTTAAATAAACAATCCATTCTACATATCAGACTATTTACAAATACACAACATGTGAATTCCCGTGCATCAGTAAAATCCCTAGGATAGCTGTAGTTATTTTGGCAGAAAAGCTCGTAGATGTTGCCGAGTAGGTGGCATGGCAGCATAAACTAGGTGTAACAACTCCATAAACCAAAAGGACATATAGAACAGTTTCATAAACAACAGTAAAAAATAACTGTGGGACTTAAAGGGTGGAGGCTAGCAAAATATTATCTTCAACAATAGGTGCTATACATTTTTCCACCGGTTTTACAGCTAAACCCAGCATGCTGCAATCCCTGACACCATTAGTGCTCAGATTCTACTTTTGACAGCATTTTTTGATTTGTGATGGGTGGTTTGTTTTCGCATGGTTCTGGGCTGGGTAAAGCCTCAAGGCAGACATGCAGTCCTGTTGATAACACGCATATTTTCCAGCTCCATGATAATTTCCCATTACTGCTGGCCTGGAACATGACTTTCAGCAACTTGACTGTTTCACATTTGGCTAAAGCAGCACCAGCCCATTTGATATAATAGCTCAAAGACTCTAGGTGGAAGACAACCATTTTCAGAATGGATTACTGTCAACGCTTAACTTCAGACTCCTATTTTCAGAAAATACTGACTGTTGCTTTCAGAAAGCCAACTCTTCCCTAACAGACTTTTTTCAAGCTGGAAATCCAAAGTCAGAAATTACTTTTGGAAGGTGCGGTTAGAATTTGAATACCAACATCAACAGAGCTCGTTGTTACAGCTTAGGAGAAGTTTTATTTTGTATGCAAATCCTAATAAACGTACATATTTCAGTATTTTGCAATGCCACCACTAAGAAGGTTTGCACTCTTCAAAGCCTAACAAAATTTGCTTTTCCCAGCTGCAAAGGAAATGACAAGAGAAGAAAAACACAGCCAGTGTATATCAGCAATTAATTCCATCCACAACTGCCCAGCTGTTTGCACATGGAGGAACCGGCCTGTTTCCTCTCCAAGCTTTTGCCACTGAAAGCTGATACGGCGCTTTCAGAGACATGGGCTGTTGGTAACGCGTTAGGAATGTGTGCGAGATCACACGGAGCTGATGAAGAAGAAATGAAATCCAGACCACAGCACTGCGTATATGTGTTAGAGGATAAAGTTATCTAGGGGAGAGGGTGGCGGGAGTGGGGATGGGGAGCTGCCAGCCAAGCCAGGCTCAGCACACAGGATGAGCACAACTGTCACTTATTAGCAAGAGACAAGGTAGGAGGCATGCCAAGATGGTTTTACACTGGTTTATAATTGGACAGGTAGATCTGGGGGCACTTCATAAAAGCTGTTACTTTTGCTTGAGATCGGTGCTTTTACAATGAAGTTGCTGGAGACTTAGCTCCATCTGTAGAATAAGACTTATTGGTAAGCAATCACGACTTACTGGTAATGATTACTTATTGGTAAGTAATTTTACCAATGCTTGCAGCCCTGAAGCTCTAGAACTTAAGGCAGAATTCAGCCAGCCTTGGGATTTCAGGAAAAGCACTGATTACATAAAAAGAGGATGCTATAGGGAACATCTACAAACCTCGCCCTGCCGAACACATGGAAATTTAATCTCTGGAATAAACTCACCAGGCTACGTGTACAGCTCATCTTTTTCCTTTAACATGCTTAAACCCCAAAACATGTATTTTTTCCTCCCTTAACTCATACCAGCCGTCGTTTAAAAATCCAAATTATCTATATGGATTCCTTTTTTGCTGGGTAACACCACACAGCTAGACTCTTCTAATATATATTAGCGGCTCTTTTTTTTCCCTTCAGCTTCAATACAGCCAGTTTAAAAGGCCTTCTTTGATCTTTAATAACAACAGCTCACTTTTTGATTTGGTGGACCTGTCAATCAGAAGCAACATTACAAACTGCACAGGTATTCCAAAGAACACCACTAATAAGTCAAGTGCAAATATTTTCAATTTAAGACCAGCACCTAAGGTAAGTAGCTATCAAAGGGCTATTACCTTTAGAAAAAGTCATGTTAAAGTACCATCTTGCATATTTTGCTGAATAAATTTGGTCTGCTAAAACTACAGGCTTGGGTCCTAGTGTGTGGAAAGAAAAACACTGCAAAAAAAAGGACTGTGATATGTCCATATGGTAACAAAACAAATGCAAGAAAAATATTCTCTTAGCAAACAAGATTGATGAAATATTTAAACACTACCTTTTAAAATACAGATCTCTAAAGTTTAGACCTATGCTTCCAGGTATCATCTCAGTGGGAAAATATAAAAGCAGGGGACTTTCAGTAACTTACCATTTCCCAAGTAAATCCAAATCCTATGGTTGACTGGAAAGTATGAATTTGTATGAATGGCTTAAAATACCTTCTCTTTTTATTCCCTTGGAACCAATGGCTCAATAATGGGTAAATAAAAGCAGCACAATCTTGTAAAATCAGAAGTATAGCACACCTTGGACTGCAAGTAATCTCAGTATATTGTTGCAGGAGTAGTTCCATTGCTGCTTGAAAGCAAAAACAGCACTCATCATCCTTCCGGTAATCTCACTTTTAGCTGCTCAACATTGGGCAAATCCACCAAGGGCTGGTTTCTTACATTGGTTACTCCCCTATCATGTATTAGAAACAGCTTTCGTATGTGATCAACCCAGTTTCACACTGGGGAAGAAGGAGGTGGAAGCAAGGGCAACACAAATAATAATATATACTAAATATATTACTTATCTTAAATATTGGGCAATACAAGTCAAAATTATACCTGAACAGCAAAGCACCAAAGTTTTTAAAATCTAAAAATCACAGGAGGATTAAAGGCTTTATTCAACCCACCTCAAAATCTATTTCAGCAAACTAGGGTATCGAAACAGTGCTGTAGCTGCCTTAGGAACTTACATAACTTAGAGGTGACTCTCGCTCCTCCCATACTTACTAAATGGGTATTAAAACAGTAGTTATTGATTTCAAAATTGTTTCTCAGGCTCACTTTTCTATCAAAATATTGCTGAAGGCTGTGAAAATATTGATAGATGTCAAAAGTGACAACAGAGTAAGTTTCACAGCATCACTAAAACTCAGCTGAGCACTACAAATAGAAATCATTCCAGCGAATCTCGCAGGTGGATGTGTGCCAGCTGGCCAGCTAAGCACTGCTCTTCACTGACTAGTCTCCTCTCTTTCCTTCTCCAGAGCAAAATTCTTTCTTGTGCAGCTAATCTATCAAGGGTCTATGCATTGCTTAAAAGCATGGAAGATGTAACCCAGAAACAAATACCACAATTCTTCTGGTCTTAACAATTTACCATTTCAATTTAGGCATAATGCTTCAAGTCAGAGATAATATAAGTGACTGAGGCTACAGTTCAGATGCAGAGAGGGCTCCAAGCATGTGTGCCACTTACATCCCGAAACAGACTTCTGAGTGAGTAGGAGTGAGGTTGTAAGTGATGCACAGCTCTCAGAATTGATACACAGAACAAAATTTCACACTAAAAACACAAAAGGGGTTTAGAAAATCCCTAGTTTTCACATTGTCATAACACGAGGAAGTTGCATTTACCCATGCTGAAGAAGTGTCCATGTGAATGAACAGGCAATATGTATTACATACTTTCAAATAATTACTGAAATATGGAAGGTGCTTGATAGTACCTAGAAATACTTACATTGCATAATGATTAAAGACAAATAGCACCCATCTGAACTTGAAAGAGGTGTTCATACTTTATCATTAAGTAGTTTGTGAGTCACTCAAGATGATTTAGTTTTTCTCTCTCCAGAATTTGAATCAGGAACAAAGTTGCTCAATGTCTAAATGTTCCCAGTCTGAAAGGAAAATTCCTAACTTCAAAAGTAATAGTTTTCATTTATTGTTCATGTTACATATGAACTACTGAAACTTAACATCTTGCTGTTCAACATTTGTGTTCATGAATTCATTAGGTCCTAGAGTGCAATTCTTTCTGCCTAACTTTAGATATTTGCATAATATTTTAGTTCATTGCCTAATTAAAGTCCTTCTCTACAATGAAGTAATTTTCTAGACTTCATTGGCTGCTCTGCAGACAGAGATTACAACAGAGGCACACAATTTGCAGCCAGACATCCATATTGCAGACATCTCAAGTTATGCAGGATGCACGCTGCCCTAAAACACTAGCAAACTACGCACAAGACAGAGGAAACACACAAGAGATCACTCAGCTATTTTAAATACCAAGGGAGGGAAAAATGGCAAATAGTGGATTTTAAAAATAGAGCCTACTCATTAAATTCTTGCCATTCACACAGCATGATGGGTAGTACATTTTTCTATACATCTCACTGACTTCAGAGGCAAAGTGGTCTTTCACATTGCTCCAGTTAACAAGCTGTATTACATACGGATTTTTTGCACTGTGATACCACACAGTACAAAATGAGTAGCAGTAACAAGCAAAATAGCAAGATTTAGCAACAGTAGTGTGAGTGTAGACTAAAATACACTGAGAAAATGTCACCAGGCACAAACAAGCTTTCAGAATACCACATGCAGGAGCTGCTAACATAACAAACATTAGCTGAAAATACATTATATTTAAGGAATTAGAAAAGTAAAAAAAGTCAACATCCAGGGAATAGAGCAGGAAGAAAATTGAGGGGAGGAGAGAGAGGGAATGTAGTAGATTGAAGGACTACTGCATTTGTGATGAAAATTTACTTGATTAGGAAAACATATGTCCACAGAAACTACTATAAAGCAAACACGTTTAAAATAAAATGGTGTTTAACAAGTTCCATAAGAGATTTTTAAAGCAATGACAATACTTTCCCTCCCGCACCCACTAAATGCTTGAAGCTAGTGTACATCTCAAAGAGTGTCTTCTGTATTTTATTACTGCTGTCAAGGAAGACAAATGAGCCAAAAAGTTAGCAAAAATGCATTACACAACTCACTTTTGGACACCAACATGAGGTCTTTACATTTCAATGTCAGCACAACATGCAAATAAGCAAAGTGCTTCTTTATACTAGAAATCCTTTAGCAGTCCATGTTGAAAGTTGAGATAAAGCACCAAACCCCTCACACCCCTCAGCTTGCTGCAAGTGCCTTGCTCTCCTCACTGCAATGCAGATTTACTGCAGTGAAGCGTATCGAATGTATTGCATCCAAGTGTAGCTGGCAAAAGCTAATTTCAGCTTACCTCCTTATGCAACAGCTAGGTGACGTGGGGCTGAATTGGCAAGATTCATGGCAAACACGCAGCACTAAGTAACAGTGAAGATGAAAGGATTTGTGAATAATTCTAAGTCATGCAAGCTTATCAGTACCCACCTACAAACATATGCTTTCCTCCTTATGACACAGCATGTGCAAAGTAACAATGGTGCAAACTTGGCGTTTCATGCTTTGAAGAGAATAGTGTAGATTTAGCCACAAAGAAAATATTTCTGTGAAAGTAACCTGACCTCTTTAGTAACCTTTTCCCCTCCTTTCTTTATTTCTTGGTATAAAGTTGGTATAGCTGGCAGATGCAGGAGAAGGCCTTTTGGCTGGTCTAGTAAATGTTTCATGTTAAAGCTATTTCACCATCAAGTTATAATTTTTTACA
>JAVSBS010026254.1:23136-34267 GCA_033124195.1 Coracias cyanogaster | reverse complement strand
ATGCAAGTTCTTCCTGCTTAGGATGATAAGAAGCTGAAAATACCCAACCCTCCCAGCACACAGCCTTATTGCTTTGTACAGCTGTTTAACTCCTTCAAGGGAGACATCATCAAAGCAAGTTTATCAAACATCTTTCTTTTAATCTGGTATTTTTCTCTTTTGCAGAAAAAGTGAAGTTTGTCCAATGCACATTTCCTCTTTCAGTTCATGAATTCACACAGTCATGATGAACTAGTAGGAAAAAACCTCATGCTCAATTCCAATGCAAACTTTTAACACTGTAGAAGCTTAAAATTTATTTGATCTACATGCAAAGTCAGACACTTTAAAGAGGCTGTGCCCATGGAACAACTTGCTGAAGCCACATTTTAGTCCAAGCTTTTTCCTGAACCCAATTCAGACTTGGCAGATTTCCTAGGAGTCTGCTAACTGACCATGCTACATTCACCACAAACTAAGCTTCACCTATGTCTTGTGGTCAGGGCTGACCAAAAATGAACAAAAACATTCACATGTAAATTAACATACATCAGCAGTCCCATAGAGGTCATCCAGTACACTTGACACAATGCAGTTAATTTCAGTCCACTATTTCTTATACTCCCATTATTTATTGGCATCCATCTGATTTAACAAAAAGTTACATTGTGGTATAGTATGCTGTTTCTGGTTATTAAGTATATTTTTCACAAAGTTACATAATTACAGAACAAATGATGGGTTTGGTTTTTTTTCCTTTGTGTTTGGCACCACTGGCAGTTTCAGTTCCGAAGCTTAAAGAAAGGAAAAAGACCTGAGTAACTGCATGTCCCACCATAAGGCTAAAAAACATCTATTTGTAGTGTACACATGTATTTTTCTCAAAACATTAAGTAAGTGATATATACCCACATTTACCAATTCTGTAGTCCTAATGAAGGACTTACAATTCCAACTTACCTGTATAGACCTGCTGCTCTGTGGTATCCTATTTCTGGAATGCTTTTAATATATTGAAATTGTGTTTGCCTATTTCCCTGCTTCTGATCCTGTGGCAGTTTTAAGTAACAGATCACAGCTCCCAGATCTGCATTGTCACATGCAGTTACCTTAAGATGTCTTGGGCAAACGTTAGCTACTTCTGGCAATTTAATTTTTTCAGGTTCTAAAAATCTTTTCTAACAACGTTTCAATTTGAGACCAATTCCCAAAATATCACCTACAAAGCAAAGCTCCTGCAGTAAAATATCTCAGGAAAGAGAGCTCAGATACAAATGATTTAGCTTTCATTCTGCACCTTATCTTCACCAAGCACTTTTTACACTTCAGTCATCTATCAGCTCTCCAGTCTGTCTGGCAGGACATCCATTTCTGATGTACTTGAAATGATTCAATTTAAATGACTTATTGTAGGCTCTCATATCTTTAGGAAATTGTTTCTCAGAATATCTTTTGACTAGACTTATTATACTTTAAAATTTAATTTGTGAGAAGGTTGTGGTTTTTTTTTTTCTTTCTGTTTTCTTTGGAGAAAACTTCAACTTTTGAAAGATATCTCCTTGTTTCAAAAAGACTCCATAACTCTGCTGTATAACCCTCCTCACCTCTTAAAAATAAGAAGTGGCAATGAAAAAAAGTTGGAACTCTTTGATAGATGGTATATATGTTATCCAACTTCTAAATCAGTCTTGAAAGAGATGCTTTACTACCTGCATGCTTCAACTGCTTTATAACAAGCACTCTCACTTTTATGATGAGCAAAGGCAGATGGCTGGCACAGGAATGGCAGCGTTCAGTTCCCTGGCTCAGATGTTACCAGATAACTTTCAGTTCAACCAGATATACTTACAGGGAGCCAGGTAAGAACCAGCTTTGCTATCCCAGAGCCCATGTGCCAATGTACTCAAGGCAACAATGATGCTTTCGGAAGTCGCTGCCTTCTACAAGCTTGAGATTGGCATCAACAGGCTCCCTCCTTTGAAAACAATAATGAAGTTTCTTCCTTCTGCACCTTCACAGTAGCAGGTTACTGCCTCAAACATCAAGGCAATTTGTTCAATATATTGGAAACAGGATTGAAACTCTTGTGAGTTACAGTGTTTCATAATATTACAATTTCTAAATTTTTAAGGAACACATATTCAAAGACTGCTAACAGAATGCAAAAAAAATTGGATTTTGTTGTTAAATTGTAATATTTGGGTGCTTGACTGGTTTAGCTTAGGAGAAGAGTAAGTTACAGCCTATGCCAAGTATAAATGGTATATTGCCATCAATATAACCAAGAAGAAACATTTGATTCAGCAATCATCACTCACTGATTTGTGTGGCTGCCCTACGCTTAATCCAGAAACACGGATAAATCAAACTTTCAATTAAAAGAATCAGTTACAGGTTACTCCAATTACTTGTATAGATAAGCTTCAAATGGAACTCTTTGACATGAAATCTTACATACCTCTGTTAAGGTGTAGAAACAGAGAACAGTTCCAAAATGCAGAGCATAAAGAAATAAGACTCATGCTATGTTAGTGCCTTTTTTTTTACCCCCAACTCCCTTCAAGACTCTCCTCAGCCTAAAGATGACACAACACAAATCACTTTTCCCAGCACTCCACACTGATAACCAGCAGAGACTGTAGCATTGGAGAGTCTCAGTTAACAGCATTAAGCCCTTTAGAATGAACAGAATTAAGAGAGTGTCAGCTGCAAATAACTTGACTGACATAAAATTTTAACTTGACATGCCAAGGTACACAACTAAGCCCATTCTTAAAACTAGCTCCACATCTAACAGATTCTTTTGTATGAAGAGTCACTCGTCATTAGCAGACAGAAAACCCTCATGTTACTACAACTGAATTGTTAAGAATTAAATCCAGCTTCAGCAGAGAAGAAACAAAAAGCTGTATGTTTACTAAACTGACTTTTTAAATATCAACATTTGCTAAGGAGGTCATCCTTACTGAACACAGTTCAATGAGTGAAGGGAGAAAAACCCCCTAAAAACAGACTGTTGTTGAAATTATTAAATTAGTATTGAGTGGGAGAGTTTAAAGGTTCATAACTACCTTGGAAAAAAGTTCAATTTTTAAACACTTCTTCCTCATTCACTCCACAGCTTACAAATAAAGCCAAACCAGACTATGTTGCATAAAATCAACAATCTCCACTGTAAAGTCACAGCAATGGGCTGGCTGATACACATCCAGCTGCTTTTTTTATGGAATTTTTAAGCCATCAGGGTCAGACTTACTCAAACTAAGAAACACTTAAAGAAATTAAGTACAATGTGGTGGAGACATTAAATATGTTTTGTTAATAGTTATAATGCCAGCAAAATGGAATGGTTTTGCCTTTTGAAAGTTATTTAAGATAGATCTGTTCTCTTGTTATAAGCTTACTGATATAAAATATATCAGTCTGCAACTCTGAATCACAAAAAAAGCTGAAAATCTGATCACTATGTCACAAGTTAATGACTAATTACATTTTTTGCAGAGCTGTTCTTCATTAATTCATAATTAACAGAATTTGATAATACAATCTGTACTACTAACTTAACAGCCTGTTTGTGTCAACTGGAAAAGGACAAATTTTTTGTTTGGTCAACTCCAGAGCTTCTTTCCCATGCTCAGCACCACCTACTTCCTACAATTCCTTCTGGAGATGCCCACCAAACTCCTCTGACCCCTGCTGCAATCAGGTTCCACACAAATGCTGTCCTCTTCCTCCTCCTGCCTTGCATGAAACTGCTTTATCACATGGACCGGGGAATTTGACAGGGAATGAGATATAGAAACTTATCTGCTGCCAGCAAACTGTTTCCATGATAGGGGTATTGGGAAGGGAAAATGGTAAGGAGCAATCCAACACTCTTTAACATGTTCCAGGCACTTGTGAAGGAGAGGAGGCAGCACCAACAATTCAGGATTTTCATGTGATTAAAACAATGCTTTCAAAAGCTACACTGGCTTGGAAAACCTGAATGTCTTTCCACAACAGAAGTACTATCTACAGAAACTCCATGCAAACCCAAGGACTACCAGCATGCCTGAGGAAGCAGGATCTTCCCTTAGAGGGCCCTATTCACACTTCAAAAGGCTGCATGGATTTGAATAAGCTTTCCTTACTACTGGGGAACATAAAGCAGCAGCAATTCTCAAAGTATCTTAGAGTGATGTTTTCCCCTTCTAACCAAAACCTTCCTCATCCTCAACTACCGAGCTCTCCTCCTCCAGCTTTCCATCACAGTGAGAGAAGCCGCACAAGTGCTCAAGCTTAGTTTGACCACAGCAGAGAAACTTTAGGTTTGGCTCTTTCAATACACAAATATCATCAGCTTGGTGCTGAGGATACAGAGAACCAGGTTCCATTTTGTTACTCGAATCTATATTGAAAATGATGCTGTTTCTAAAATAATCAAATACACAACAACCACACAACCCTTTCACATGTGTAATAACACAACAGGAGCTACACACAAAGCAAGTGCTTTCTCCAGGAGAAAGGCAACAACTGCAGAAATGTTGAACAGGAATTTTTTTTTTTAATATTATCTTTGATTACTTTAGCTTGCACAATATATATCCCACATTGTATTTCATTTGTTTATGAGTATCCGGGCAGAGCTCCAGTGCTTTGATGCAACTGGTCACTGAACAGCTCAGTTAAACATGAGTATTACCACCAGCTGGGAAAGCTGGAGAGGTGGAGGAGATAAACCGCTATTGTCATACCCAGCACAGGACAGTGTTGAGAGCAGCCAAGCAAACAGGAACAGAATTCCAGAAAGTTTCTTCACCTCAACAAGAAAGAAAAAGCCCAAATGAAGGACTCCAGGAAAACACAATCGTTTTCACAATAAATATAGTTATCTTTTTCCAATCTGAATGAGAAAAACGCAGAGTGCAGATACAGTACAAACAAATATTACCGCCTGCAACTACAAATATTTAGTGAGAAGATTAAGTCAAAGACTCAGACCTCTCCGCATTGAAATTTCTCATGCTAGGAACAAAACAAGCTTCAAACCGATTCACTGTGGACAACAAGGTATCAGATTACACGATTTTATGAGATGTGCATGAGCCCAACTGTGTCTTTAATTTTGTTTTTCTTATTAGACTGCAAGACCAACTTCTTTTTATGAATGTTTACTGGAAACAGGCGCTTAAGGCAGAAATACACTTGTATCGCACATTTTGCTTCAGCCTTCATGCAGGCAGATTATCTAGAGTCACTGACATTTGAAGAGCTCCACCTGGGCAATTTAAATTCCCCCAATTAAAAAACATTAACCAAAATAAGAAAGTTCACCCTGACCGTGGGGCTCAATATGCGAAAATACTTTGGTAACTGTCCTACTCTGCTCCACCTTGACCTCTTCCTCAGTACCACATGCAAGGGAAGTTTACAAGTCTAAATTTCTAGCAAAATGAGTAATGCTAACTGGGGTGTAGAAATGTTCTTCATATCAGACAACAGCATAAAAAAGCATTAAAAAAAAATCAACTTCACAAGCTTGCTGAATCTTACAGTTGAGTTTTGTGAGATTGTTTCAGAAAACGGCCCCAACAGGTGCCTTGAATGTTTTAACAGTTCAAGGTCTGAGCCCTCCTCACATAAACCACGTGGAACAACAGAAGCTGAAGGAATTGCAGCTTGCCCAACAGCTAAGAGCCAACACTGAATTTTATTTAACCAAGTTAAATGGGTAATGCAGCCAGCCTCTATTTCAGGGAGAGCTTGGGGGATTTATTATTATTTTTTTAAGAAAAAAAAAAATGCAGGTGGTAAGTTTGAAAACAAGTTTAGATTAATCTTCCATCTTACTGTATTTTTATATAATTTGCTTTTAGACTGTTCCTTGGAGCAAGGAATAAAAAGGTAGTTGTTTTACCATGTTCTCACATAGCTATAATGCGATGCACCAGATTGGAGTTATTGAATAAGCTCATAAACCCCCAGGTTACATTCTTTTTCATCTGCAACCTTGGCTTTCAAGTGAGCTCTACTCTTCTTGAAGGGACTAGAGGCGGTCCTCAGGCATACCATGTCTTTGAAGATGAAGCCCCAGCTACATTTTATGGAAGAGACTTCTCAGTTCATACCCTCACTGAACTGCATAGCAGGTTTAAACAATTATGCAAGTCATTGGATTTCAATTCCAGGCTCCTCTTACTCAGTCTTAAGTTTTAAAAATAATATTTTTCTTTCTGCTAGGGAACTCCTGAAAGAAATGTTCCAAACAGCAATGATCCAAAGGCATTAAAGAAAAAAGTTACAGCTTAAACAGTGTGACATAAATTATGAATAAAGAAACCCTTCCCATATGGAAGAGTTTTAAAAATTGACATTTCTTTTCAATATGTGTTAATCAGAAAGACAGTCGTGAATTCTGACTGCTTTGGAAAGAAGAGAAGAATCAAAACTCCTGGGATATACTACACAAAAGAGCATGCAAAGAAAGAACAATCCTTTAGTTTTTTGAAACTTAACTATTAACAGTGTTTTCTTAAATGGCTAAGAAAGTCTGCAGTTTGGAGCCAGCCACATGTTACTTATCAATGCTTCAAATGCAGGGTGAGTAAGAAAGGCCATGTCTGGTTCCTTTTGCAATAGGGAAAAAAAAAATCTCTTTTGAAGTCTGAGGGACTGATGGGAGAGAAAGTGTCAGGAAAAGGATCTGACAGGTTTTGCACAGTGAGGGCAAAAAAGTGTCTGGAGTAAAATCTCTTGTCTAAATTGGGCAAAGAGATAGAAACCTCTCCTTCAGCACTGGAGACGCCAGATAAGAAGTCTGAGACTCACTTGCATGTTTTTTCCAGCCACATACAAATTCCTTTTTATGCTTTCTGCCAGCTTCTCCTCTACCAGGAGCCTGCAGGAGAGGCCAGTTCAGCACCAAAGGGAACACAGCCACGCTGGGGCTCCATGTACTGCAGTCAGTTCCCCAAGCTCCCAGGAAAACAACTTGTATTTTAAACACTCCAAGCATCACAGAAGACCTCAATTTAAAGGTGGAAGTGATCATCTGAATGATCTTAAAGCTAAAGTCAAAGTACCAAGAGATTACTCTTCCTTTAAATGAAAGACTTTATTGATGCACATGTCACTGTCAAGATCAATGTTTTGTGCTGGGACCGGATTTCTCTCCTCTATTTTTATTTTTAACTAACCTGATAAGTTCCTCATCACCTGCAAGGTAAGAGTAAATACCCACCAGCAGGTCAAGAACAACACACATTTCATTTTTACCAGCACTGTAAGTTGTTCTGCCTTTTCTTTTAAATTCCCATACTCTTGAATACACCAGTCAAAAAGAAAAGTTTTTTTTTCCTCAGTCACAAAGATAAATGCTTGATAGAACCAATCTTTAAAAGCCATATTAAAAATAGAAATTGGAGAGGTTAATTCTATATAAACTCTACTCTCACCTGTTGCAAATTGCTTTTGCACATATTGCATTAACAACCTCCACAGCTAAAAATATGCAAACTTAGCATTAACTCAGGACAGAAAGATCCAGAGTTCACTTCATTATCACACAAAAATAACAACTTAATGCACTCTTAGTGGAAGAGGGCAGCTCAGCACTGTTGTGTTTGAAGCGCACAGAAGTATGCAGTAAGCTGATATTAATAAAAGCCAGTGTCTTTACATTTTGATAAAGTGATGTTTTGACTCCTTCCTTGCTTCTGCCTCTGAGCAGCTGCAAGGTATGTGTGCCATTTCACAGGTAATATTTCACACCAAATAAAGTAGAAAAAACAAACAATTTTGTCCAATTAAAAAGAAAAGTTCCCTGACAGAATCCTAGCCAAGTGTTAGCAACAGGATGATTTTAATTTAGTCTTTTTATTTGCATAACAGGCATAAAAATGTAGGTTGTAACACTGTCTTATTTTAATCAAGGACTGGGGAGCTGTAGAAAGCACTAGCAGAAAAAATATTTCAGATAAGAGATTAGGCCCTAAAATACCTAAAAGATGGCACTGCAAGAATGTCTACTGCCTTTTATTATAAAAATGAAGACCACAACACAGTATATGCTAGCTATACTACAGTAACACTTGTAAGACAGACAGAAGTGTCTGAAAAATGTATGAAAACCCGTTCCTGATTTAAAATACAGGCTACTTGCTCAGGTTTTGCTGTCTTCATACTCCTCCTTTTGCATGTTTAGGAACTGCATGTGTGATAGTTAAATAATGTGTTGAAGTCTGCTAATTATTGTGATGAATATCAACACTGCAAGCACCACATCCACTCATCCTTGATACTACCTATCATCAGCTGGGCAGCGTACTCACTTCAACTAGGTAGCATCCACCTCACTGTGGCTGGAACTCACAGGACATCTTGATATCCTTACACACAGAAGCTCCATTACATATGTAGAGCAAATATTACATGGTATTATTCAGACTCTTGCACACACACACCCCAAAGCCAACGTACAATTTCATCCCATAAAAGTTTTTTGCACAATATTAATGAAATTAAAGTTACTGCATGGGTTTTTTTTTTTGTCTGTGCTCCTTAATAAAACCACTTTAAAGTGGCAGTTTGCTGTTTTAGTTCCCCTTCTTTACCTTAAAATCATTACACTAGATGACGAGCAAGAAAAAAGCCAAGAACTTAGTGAAGCGTTTTATGTACCTTGATTTTTTCCACAGCTCTCCTTTCTCTAGTAACGTATTTGACCTGTAAAAGAGAAAACAGACATTACTGACTCCTGGTTTTTCAGTATTACTAGAATATACTGTGTACTTAAAACTATAGAAAGCATTAGCACAACATTTAGTTTCTTGAACTCTTTTTCAGAATAGTTAATTGAATTACATTTTACTTTGTTATAACACATTTTTCATATATAAAAACCTCACAGGGAAGTCTCAGTTAATAGCCCCTCTTTGGGAATCTTGCCATTTTGCCTCATGCACAGTGGGTTACAAATAAGAAAGTAAAATCCAGCCCACCTGCCTCGTTTTTAAAATAGAGCAAAACAGCCACAACCCATAGTTCCTCTTGTAGCCCAGCAGAAGCTGAATTCTAGAGGAGTCACTACACCGCTGAGCAGGCAGGCTCTGGTTGGGTGGGAAGCCAGGGAAAGGGAGACAATACTGCTCTTTGAAGGTGGACAACTGCTGGTGCAGAGTTCATGAGGAAACAACCGCCTTTCCCACGACTGAACAGCTATGGATTTTCCTCTTGCCTTCATCTTCTAACATGAAAGTCAAATGAGTAAATAAAAGAACAATCGTTGGCTTCCATCATCTTTTGTCTTCCCAGACTTTGAGCAGAAGTTATCTTCAACCAAACCTGACAAATCTGTTTCCATCATCTTCCCTTTTCCCCCTCAACCACTCCTCCAAGGAAAAGCAGTTATTTCCTGGGGGATGGGAGCCAGGGGCCAGACTCCCGGGTTTCATACATGCATACAAAACATATGCTACATTTTCTTAAGATCTACACATTGCAAATTAGACATTTTATGCATTGTGAAAACACTCAGCTCAGCCTACATCAAGCACAGGCAGTACTTCTCACCGACCTGTTAATGCACATTTATTCTTCAGGTTGTAGCAGCTTCTTTCAACCATCACCAGCTTTTCCCTATTACTCTTTCATGACTTTGGTACAGCACCCTCAAGCATTACTGTTTAGGTCTTCTCAGTATATTGTACTACAAATACTTCACCAGTCTCCACACTTCAGCAGGCTGGTTATCCCATTCCCCTTCATCACTAAAGACTGGATTATTCCATATTCTCCATTAATTTCAGCAGTAAAGAACTGACTTCCAAAAAACCAGCGTGCACAAAGGCAGCAAGTAGAATTATACAAAGTTACTGTGAGACATTGTCACAAGATACTCCGAAAAAATAAAGCCTCCAAGAGGTAAGTGTTGCCATAAATACCACATTATTTTCAGCAAGTTCATACTTAGGAATGAACAATGTACTTATACTCAGCATTAATACAAGTAAACGGCCACAAAACTAGTTCATCTACTTTTAGACTTGACAGGAATACTGATTAGGGGGCAGAAGGGGCTCTAGACAAGTGCTGTGCATGGGGCTTGGGTATATTTACTTATTTTCCTTATTTGCCAATGGCTCCCTGGCAGAGCACTCAAAGCAATGGTGGTGACGGGGGAAACAGGAGGAAGTGTATTAGCATCAAAATGTCATGTTCGAGCAGCAGCCCTCCACAGTGTCAGGAATCTAAACACTTTAACGTGACTATATTCTTGGCATGACTACCGTTTATTTTTTTTATCCACTTCACACTGCTAGAGATAAGGGAATGCTATTTCTATGCAAGTTCCTGATACATTATTTTAAGCGCAGCCATCACCCACAAGAAGATATTGTCTCACAGACTAGTAGATATTGTTTCTAGAGGGCTTTGCTAGGCCACTCTCAGATGTGGAAATTAGTATTTACCAACACCACCAGCTGGCAGAACATAGAGGTGCCTATTTATGATGGTGTCTAACACCACTTTAGCCCCTTGGAGCTGCCCAGCACTGCTCACTGCCACAGGGGCCAGCATAGCCCCAGGTAAGCTATGGACAGCTTGCTCTGCTGTGTCCCCACCTCTGGGCACTGGAGAAGTTGGAGATGTTACAGCTCAGCAAAAGGAGGCAGTGGGGGAAACAGCTGAAGCCAGGAACTCTGACATCATATACTTCTGAGCAGTTTTTTTCCTGCCCTTTGTCTCAAGCTCTTTGCTACAATGCTACTTCATCAGGTCCCTTCTCCCTAGTATTGCTCAATGCACTTTCACAAGCTCTTCCTCCTTCCTCAATTCAAAATTCTCGTTATTATAAAAAAAACACAAACAAAAAACCCACAATAAAACCCCCTTGGCAACTGAAAAGCTACTATGCCATTTGGTGTCATGACCTAACTCACTCTGCTTAATCCACAAGGGTCTTTTCATCCCACTCAACCCACTCAATGAGCATGGGCAAAACACTTTGACATACACACTGAGCAGCAGTTGTCTTAAAACCATAGAATGTATTGGGTTGGAAGGGACCTCTAAAGGCCATCTAGTCCAAACCCTGTACAATAAGCAGGGACATCTCTAACTAGGTCAGGTTGCTCAGAGCCCCATCAAGCCTGACCTTGAATGTCTC
>JAVSBS010026254.1:0-23036 GCA_033124195.1 Coracias cyanogaster | reverse complement strand
CCTAAATCTACCCTTTTCTAGCTTAAAACCATTATCCCTCATCCTGTCACTACAAACCCTTGTGAACAGATCCTCCCCCACCTTCCTATAGGCCCCTTCTTTGCAGGCAGCATTGCAGTCAGTCTTCGTTGCAGTCAGCATTGTTTAGGCCATGTTCACAGCTCTTATTCATTAATTAGATGCCTCTATGACCAGAATAAAATTATACAGCCAGTAACAAAGGGTGGTGATCATATCAAGAAAGGGAAAAAATCTGAAAGGAACTAACAGTCACACAGTGAACAACCAACTCAAAGCCAGCTCTCAGATCAGAAAAATAACTGAAAGACATTCTTGGATGAATAATTTGGGAAGAAAGATGGATTTTAACCCAAGATAGGATAAATATTGAATATGAGCATCTTAAAACTTCGAATACATCTGAATTAATGGATATGTCAGAAATTAGATAATCACAAATCCTAACAGGATATTGAAAGTGCAAGCACAAATTAAATGAAAAATGAGGGTTTCAGTCTGTAAGACAAAAGGATTTGTGCATCAGAGATACCAGCTCTCTTCTTGAGAACTAAAGTGGAAAGCCATTTTGGTTATTTGAGAGCTCACTCCCCCCTGCTCAGAGAAGCGACATTTTAGAGCTGCATCTAGAAACTGAGTAATGAGTGACAGATAAAGGAACTGATGGGATATCCCAAAGAAGCACCTCCTGGAATGAAAATATAGCCTTCAACTACTCATGTTATAATAGCTGATCAGTGTATATTCTGATTTGAATCCAAACCATGAGTATAAAAAGCAAAGCCCTAGTAAATATTTAAGAGAATTTTGGGTTCCAAAATGAAGAGCTGGCAACTAATTTCTTTTTTTAACAAACAAAACCATCAAAAGATTGTGCAACTCTAAGAGCCCTTAAGGAAACAATTGGGAATTTTTCATAACATGGTATTTCCTTATACCGCCGACCACAGGAATGCAAACAGTTCCACCAAACAGATTTCTTCACTGGAAACAACTGACAATCTAACCATGTTTCCATCTTTTCCACTCTCAGCACTCAGCAAACAAAATAGATGATATAATAGGATACAAAAGTGTTGTACCAGGGCCACAAGATATCTTTACTAAAACTCAGCACCTGAGAGGCTTTACAATAATCTGTTTCCTGAGGGTTAGAAAGAGGGAGAACTTGTTTATCAAGCAGTTTTGTCTAATAAAAAAAAATTTCTACTGATTTCTAATTTGTTGGGTTTTCCCAAAACCCTATTAGTATCCCTACCAACCAGAAACAGACCCTCAGCCCCAACCGTAATTCAGTCTATCATTAACAAGACTCAGTCCTTCAGCATTCCCTCACAGGAGGCAGGTGATGGTAGTGAGGAGCACCAGCACAAGAACAGTAGTTACTCAACTTGCCAAGCAGAAGCCAAAGTTTTACTACTGGTAGTATACTCCTTGTACCTTACACAATGTTGCCATGCTGGTTTTGGCTTGGGTAGAGTTAATTTTTTTCATAGTAGCTAGTATGGGGCTATGTTTTGGATTTGTGCTGGAAAGTGTGTTGACAACACAGATGTTTTAATTATTGCTGAGCAGTGCTTACACAGCATCAAGGCCTTTTCTGCCTCTCACCACACTCCACCACCAAGTTGGCTGGGGGTGCACAAGAAGTTTGGAGGGGACACAACCAGGACAGCTGACCCCAGCTGGCCAAAGCAATATTCCAGACCATATGATGTCAAGCTCCACGCAAAGCTGGGATAAGGAGCAAGGTGGGGTGGGATGCTCAGAGTGATGGTGTTTTGTCTTTGCAAGTCACCATTACACATGATGGAGCCTGCTAATGGGAAGTGCTGACCAAATTCCTGGTTTTGCTTTGCTTGTGTGTGTAGCTTTTGTTTTACCTTTTAAACTGTCTTTATCTCAACCCATGAGTTTTCTCACATTTACTCCTCTGATTTCTGTGCTGCATCCCATTGTGACAGGAGTGAGCTGGGGTTAAACCACAACACCCCCATGTTAGTCTGATGAATAGATTTCCTCACCAACTCTGTTAGGGATTATTATTTGTGCAATGCCAACTGACAGCATGAATCCCCCTCAAAGGAAGCTGCAAACATTGGCATACAAGTATGGGCAATGGCACTCTTAGTACTCAGCCTACCAGCCTTCTGACCCTGCATGAGGAGACCAAATATCAGAGAGACCAAGGGAAAGGCAATACAGACCTTACAAAGGTACTTAATTTTCTTGACAGCTAATTAAGAAGTCACTATCACAAAGCAATTTATACCCTGTGCTGAGCTTCATGCTGCAAAGAAAGAAAAAGAAATTAACATAAGCAAGGGTAAAAACAGATTTGTCAGGATGAGGAAGGCACCAGGAACACTAAAAGTTACTAATCATCGGCATCCTGACAACTATCTGTCATTGCAAATTTGCAACTCAATTAAGCCAAGATTTTAATTGAGGCTACAACTGTACTTAATTCTCTCCACCACAGCTGAAGGAAAGCAAGGGGAACAAGCCATAAAAACAGAATAGAACTGAAATGTGCTGCAAAGAGACCAAATTGTTTTCAGAAGAAAAACCAAAACAAACAAAACCCATGAAATACAAAGCTTCACGGAGTTAGCGTGCCAAACAAGTCAAGGATTTGAGGGTGGGAAAGACAGGCAAACGTCTTAACTTCAGATAGATGTTAAAAGACTTCTCTTGTGGGGAAGAGCACTTGCAGTCTATGGCAGAGGGATTATTACCCTGGTAGTCAAGGAAACCACTCTTAAAATTACAAGATTACAGATTTTGGAATTCCCCTTTTAGGAGAGAAAATGGAATAATCCTCCATGCTCTTCATAAGGGAGAATGGGATACAGTTTTGGTGTCCCACATGTGGGCAAAAAGACCCACAAGGCTTTTGTCCCAATGACACTGTAGAAGAGGTCACCATCATAAATGAACCATGTCTATACTTTAATCTTTCGTGATGATAAATGAGAAAATGGCCATTGTTAAGTCTCCCATAATATTTTCATACACAAAGCCATTTACCAGGAGTTATTGAACAGGAAGCTAAAAACTTCAAGCTAGGCTTTATCTGAACTATTGCATCTCTTGATGTTTTCTTTCAAAAGTGACGCACACTGAACTCTGAGTGCTGACCTTTTGTCACAGCACACTCTTGGACTTTGAGAATTCAACTTTTCTGAACTCATACATATACGAACCCTTCTTCCTTCTTCGAAGATTTTGAAGATATAAACAAGTTATACAAAGAAGCAGCTTCGTTTAATTACAAATAGCACAGCAAAAATTATTTTTCCAGTTAAGACAATAACTGGATAACTGAAAAAAAAAAATCACATCCGCTGATATGCCAAAATCTGTGCTAAGATTTAGAAGACTGTTCAAAACTTATTAGTCTGTGTCCTAGAGGAAAACATACATCAAAAGATTTTCACTTTAATCTTACTGGTGATGCCACAGAGAGCTAACCAAACTCTGCAGACTTTAAGGCAAGGCAGTAGTTAGAGCACACCTCATACTTCTACAATTAGAACACGGTAGAATTAGAATATCAGAATATCAAGCTATGCAAGAAATGATTTGCTGGTTTTCATTAAAATGCACCATTCATTTTTATTTTTTCCTACAGCTGCTGCACCAAGTTGTATGTTCAGAACAGCAAGAAACTACTGGGCAAAGTCTGTCAGTCATACTCAAGCTGAATTGGCACTACAGCCAGTGGAAACTTTGGTATAAGGAAGCACAGATTAACCTAAAAAGTGTTACTTCATAAAGTGATTGAAGAGTATCTGAAAAGCTTCTGGCTATATTAAATACATACAAAAATGAAGATGCTAATTCACACTTACCTTGTGGTCTATAGTTTACTCTAATACTTTTTATTCCATTTTACTTTTGTCATCTGATAATCCCAGTGCTAAAGGCTCAATGCTCAATAATTCAGTGTTGAGAGTAATATAGCTGCTGTCTAGTGTCTACTGTAAGTACTGTTTCTCAGCAAGACTGTAAAAATATTTTTATGTGGGATACTGTAAATAATTTTTTTTTATTAAATTCTCAAAAAAAATAGTCAAACCTGTGAGAAATGGCAGTTTCAGAAACCATCTGAATGGCCATAAGAATCTGGATGCTGGGTACAGTTCTGCAACAGGCATCCTAAACGGCCTCGGGAAAATAATTTCAGCATTACAAACTTCTGCTCCCCTTGCCCCCTTAAATTGAGGAAGTCCCTACTGAAATGAGCATTGGTCAACCTGTATTCATTCATTAATATATTGCATCTCTTTCAGTGACAAGTGCTTCAAGCCAGACAAAAATATAAGTGTTAATTATGGCTTCAGAAACCCTGTCAAGGTGAGGTAGACAACGCTCCTTTAGCTTTCATGATGAAAAAATGAAAACGCACATGTTCAAGCTACACACAATATATTTGAGCAAAATAATTTTCAAGATGTGTCCAAGGTTTGAGTAACTGAACAAAAAAACACCCAGAATTTTCCATCTGCTATTCAATGCCCCTGAACTTCCATTCTAATCTTCCTCCTCACCCCTACTTTTTTTGCCACATTCCACATATATTCTCCTATTCAGACTCTTCAGATTTTTATATCTCTATAGGATAAAAAAAAATTAGTCCTTTTAAAAAAGAAAATGAAGCATGGAAGCCCAGCATGACTCCTTCCTCACCATTTGTTAGCACAGATTTCATGCTTTCTTGCTGACCCTGAGACAAAGCCTTTTTCTCATTTTCCACCAGTCTTTCAGCGTCAACTCCAACTCATCAGCTTTTGCTACAATCTCACTGCTGTCAGATTGCACCTACTAATGTCATACTCCACATTTTAAAAGTTGCTCTCAGCTTCTCACCAAAAACCATTCACTCCAACCACTCCTACCTCAGTTTGCAGGATCCCACCCTCAGCAACATGTACTTTTTCAGAACTGCCAAGACTGTTCATGGTTGTAAGACATCCCACCCTCCACCCACTGGAGCGCCCTCTTTTCATGCTTCCATTTCTGCTTTCAGTTTTCAGCACCACCCCCTACACCAAAAACACTATCTTTGGCCTGCTCCTCCTCTTCCATTGTCATGTGTGCTCTTAGTATGAGAATGGCTTGTAAGTATTGCTTTGGTTAACCTCCCATTAATCATATATATACTAGTTTACCTCTAAGAAATGGTCCTGCACTTACATAGCCCTTTTTATCTCAATTCAGCATCCCCTAGGGAACATGTTTACTTTTGTAACCACCTCAGTTTTGCAGTCAGAAGCAACTTCTTAGTACTGTATGCAGACCACCTACCTCCTACTCTGCCCAAGACATCAACTGCAGCATCAAAGCTTCAAGAAAGGAATGGGCACTTTAGGGAGCAATACCTCTGCTCCCTTGGGCTACATCTCTCACACAGGGAAAGACGACCAGCTTCCCAACTCACTCAGGCACTTGCATTTTGATACACCATTCACATTAGACTTGCATGTAAAAAATAAACATCTAGTCACAGTACTGGTATACCAATGGGGGTCTGATAAAAAGCAAGGCAAGTTTCATAGGGAATCTTTCCATACTTTTTCATACAATGTAACAATAAGATCTAGCACATACACTACATTTCATTTCACAGCACGTTTTTTTGCCACTTCAGTCCAAAAAGTGTCCACTCAAGATGTTTTTACTAAGCAGTGATGCTTGCTAACTTGATGCTTCAACCACGTGAGCAGCCACTGATTCCTTTCTAATCAATACTAATCAACTAATTCTAATCAATACTTCCTTCAATACTATGTTGCTTTTATTTCTAAGCCATCAAATCTACAGCACCTCTACACCCGCACTAGCACAGAGTTTCCTCTCTCAGCTACGAAGCTGAAGTATTACTCCCGTTCTACTTCAGCAACATTACTTCTGAGCATTTCCAGCAAGGTTATGGGCATTCTGCATCTCTTTCTAAGACTGTCCAAACAGATCTCATACCATGCCCAAAAACATGAAGAGTAGAACGGAAACTAAAGTGAAGCCTTGCAGCTGAAGTTTTGAGCTGTTGAAAAGGATTTTCCTTAGAGTCCCAATAAGCGATTGAGGCAATCAGCCCAGTCACATCAAGACAACTTCCCATGAGAAATATCTGTGCCTGACAACAGACGATCAAAAGATGTTTCACAACAAACTTTAGATGTATGCTTTTAGTTTCTTCCAGTACTTATATATAGAAAAATTCATAGCTGGATTCATGATGCCACTATTTCTGCAAAACAAATAATGATCAGTGCATTTATAGATCTTCAGATTTTTCCCTCAGCTACAAAGCACCAAATCCCTTATTTATTGAAACAAGCTGTGTTTGCAAGTTAAGATTATTTGTTTACAAAACTGACCAACTCCACTGGTGAAATAGAAACAGATTTTTATCAGTATTCTCTCCAGTTTATTCCGATATTATAAACAGAAGTGTTGCCTCTTTATAATCTTCAATTTAATCACTCATGAAATGTTCAATCCAGACCCCAAACTTGAGAAAGAATAGAAACCAGCTACACTTTTAAACTCTATCTCACTTGTTCACTTTTGACTTCTACAGAGCTTAATTCATCCAACCTCCACCCTAACCCCTGGGAGCATCTCGTACTTTCCAGCCATCTGGACTGTATTTACTTTACTAAGTAAAAAGTCAAATTTGCTCATGAACAAAGAAAAATTTGTTCGTGAACAAATAAAATCCCCTTACTGTCTTCCTATCTTCCCCGCTTGCCTGCATAGTTTAGTTATTCTCTAAGTTCTTGTTTTCTCAAAGAAAAAAAAAGAAGATTGTGCCCTCTGGGGAGCACGCACAGTCCTCCTTGTGACCTCTATTGAGGTCATGCAATTTCTTAATTTACCATTTTCTAGTCCATTTTTTTTTCTTTTTAGAAAAGTGAAATTAGTTTTCCCCTCCGTTTTTACCTTCTCTCCACAAACCCCTTACAAACAGCATGAACATTCATATATGATGGATTAGGACAGTAGCAGTTGTACCAAAGTGTTTATTTAGACAGTAAAACCAGATATTTTGTAAATAAAATGAACTGTTGCCAAACTAAGATCAAATTTTAAAAGGAACACAGACAAACATTTATTTTTGAAATGGTACTTATTTTGATGGTGGCCCACCCTCCTTCTCCCTGGCAGCTCACTGCTAGCGCAGGACTGCTGCCTCTGGGCTCCTCCACCTTTCATCACCACATGTGCTGCAACTCCTCTCCCAACACTGCAGATAAGTGTGCCAAGGAAGACTTGCAGAAAAAGTGCAAACTGCAGAAGACAAGCAACTACCTCAAATCGGTTTTTACTTTCAACCACATGTTCTTAAACCCCACCTACTTTTATCTGAGCTGCTGTATAACGCTTCTCCCTCAGTGCACTTTATAACCCTATTTTTCAAGGCACACTATCTCTTTTGATCAAAGGTAGTCAGCTATAGCTTATCACTAAAAGCTATTTTGCAGCATTATTCTACTCCACTTGACATGCACCAGGAATCTGGATCAAGTTTCAATGAAACCCAGAATGGCCTCTCTGTTACAGAGAAAACTAATGAAAGCAATGAGCAATGCATGACATGCAGCTAACAAGGAATTGAAGGTTCCTGATGTTTTGCGATGCTTGACCCAAATATCTGATTCATTTTAGAACTTAATTCACTTTAATGAGCTAATTTAACACTTCTGATAAGGAAAAAATGCCAATGTAGTACTATACTATAACAAATTAGAAAACAGGTACTGGAAGAAAAACATCTTTCTAGAGGAATGATCATTTAAAGAGAACTACCTGCTTTTGCTTATTTTCAGGTTGAATCTCTGAATTTAATTCAAAGAAGTGACCTTTCAGTGACGTAATGATTTTTAATGATCACATCAAGTATCTTCCTTCTTTAACAGCTCTTTTGGAATACCAAGGAGAAAAGCTCAATCACAGATGTGCAGGAGTGTGCATCCCACAACCACAGTAGGTTCATTAGAGTAGGAAATATGCTGTATAGAGATAAGCATGAATTTAAAATATAATTGAACAGGTCCATGTGAAAAAATAACTACTGAAATAACTAACCCAAATACCACCACATACAAAATAATGCAAAACAGATTTTGCATAAAGTTCTGTGGCCACACAAATCCTTGAACCAGAATAATTAGGGGGACAAAGCTGGGGCAGAAATACTCCCCTTGCCAATATTTACCTGTTCCACATATATGAAATGAGGACTTAATTCAACATTAACAAACCAAACATTCTGCTTCCTTGTATTCATAGTTGCCAGTTTCTAGACTGATTCAACATTACTCCTCCCCAGTTTTTTGCATCCTCGTCTTCAAACCCCACAAAGGACCATGAGTATGAATAAATATGTTGTATTTTCAAAATTGTCTGAAGCACAGTGAAGATGCAACACATCTCTGCTTTAGGGAAGCATTGCCAAATTATTTCTCGGAAATAAAACCCCAGGAGATCTGTTACTAGTTGAGCAATACCTCCAATAACAGCACTTCTCTCCCCACTTTTATGTGATTTCAAGCTGTTCAAATTTTCCCCAGAATTTGTAATATTTTTTCTTTTAGAAGTAAAGACATGGACAATAATTGATTAGGCAACTGAACTTCTATTTCTTGAGACAAGCTGAACATTTTGTGGAAGCTACTAAAAAAGTTTTACTTCCAGCAATGACAACCCCTCGCAGCTTAATCAAAGGAATAGCAATTGCAGCCTAATGGGCTCTGCTCTCTAGAGCATCCAAGTTGGAAAGTGATCAGTAAGAGAAGAATCACTGAAGGGAAGAAAAGAACCTGCAAAAGAGTGAGGGCAAATATATTTGCACTTAGTGTGCATCGATTTGATTTTACATGTGTCTAACAGAAAATGTGAAGTGACTCGATTCTCAGTCCACAGCTATGGTATGAAATTAGTTTCTAAGGAAACAGGGCAGAATGAGGGAATAGCATCTCTAGGCTTGTGCTGCTTCCGCAGCAAAACCAGCATCAGCTGCAGAAGGCACATGAAGCATAATACTTCCAAACCAATTAAGGAACTGAATCTTGAGCATCCTGAACCAGCAATTTAACTATAGCAACCTCGCTGGCAAGGCACACCCTATTTGAGGGGGGAGAGCGCAGAGGTGTAAGCAGGGTGCATCCCTTCATACCAGCAGTACCAGCCTACTCCTCTCAACAACAGTGCAGGAAGAGACACTAAAAAAAAAACCTATAACAGTTGGAACTTAATATAGCCTGCTCCTTCACACATGCTGCAGTTCCCCTATGACTTTTAAAAAAAATCTGACTGTCCACATCTCACAGTTCCTCTTTCAGAGGTGAAAACAAATTTTTAATGAGTCAGGCAGTATACATTTTTTTCTTTCCAAGAACTCAAAGGGTGAAAGGAGCTGATTTTCAGGACTTTCCACACCATGAACCCCAAGCAAGTTTCCCTGCCATGATGAGTACTAGACTTTTGAGAGTGTCCCCTCAGGCCTCCCCACCAGCAGAGCTGATGACACCGGGCTGCTTCAGATGCTCTTCCCTGCCAGTGCCATGCTCCATGTGCACAGACTGCATTCAGGATGCAGACAGACCCAAAGGGCAGCTGCACCAGGGAACTCCACAAGATTGATTCCTCAAGGCCAAAATAATCAGAATTCTTGGGAGAATTAAAAAAACTTCAGAAGTATGTGGTGCACTTCCGAAACTTTGAAATGAAACATTCCTCCTGCCAATCAGCCACATAACCCACTGCTTAGCAATGGAGGTTGCACATGTATGTGTCTGCAAGGGGCAAAACAAGTCGTGTTATCCATCAACACAGCAGGACAGCTTCTCTGAGTATACGTGGGGTTTTAAAGAAAAAAGTTATTTTAAATTTCCATTTCCAAATAAATCCAGGTCTCCTTTACATTCATGAATTGAAAATAAAGTATTTCTGAAGCAGTTTCAATACAGGTGTTTGAGCAAGGCTAACTTCAGCTCCAAAGAACATGCTCCTCAGTTTGCATACATCCTGTATTGGTCTGGGCAGGGACAATTCATTTTGCAGAGCTGTGTGCTTTTCAAAAGGAAAATGCCAATGCACCTCAAAACATCAGTGTCAAGAACCTACTTCCAAAAGCATTGGCCTGAAGACCAGCAGCCCAGAGATAACAGCCCAGGCCTGAAACCCAAATACATTACCACAGGCCAGGCTATTACTTCACCATGCTATTCCATTGCAGGCTGCACATCAATACCCACATCTATCTATAAATCAATGGAACCTATTTTCATCACAAAAGCTTGAAAATAAATCCTTCTGACCAAGCTCTCAAATTATGTAAATACTGTAGGAAAATGCATTATGACTTCAAATTTCTAAACCCCTGCACAGATACTCTGAAAGGAAAAGAAAGTAAATGCCTAATTATACACATTGAATAATCCAGATAATGGCCTGTCACATGCACCACTGAATGCAAATCAGAATGATGGTTTTAGCTGTAAACACAATGGGGAAATGTCAAATAACTTTGCTTTTGTCTTTGGTAAGAACATGCTCCTTTAGGATACCATTCTGTATTCAATGGGATATATACATATTTAGCATTTTTTTCCTGTTTCAAAATCTTTCGTTACAAAACATACCCTATAAGATATTCCAACAGAGATGAATAACTATTTCCCCAAACAGAAGAACGCTGCTGCTTATTGCCTTGCTAAAAACACTAGAAGCAACGATACTTTATCACATTATTATTGTTCAAGCAAAGTGTTATTATTTTTGAATTAAAAATGTCCATAAAGGAAGGCTGTACTCAAAAATTCCTGTGCCAAGGGACACTTACTGCTTTTGGAGAGAGGAAGAAAGGCATGCCCACAGCAAGTAACTAACCTCTCAGTGTCTGCCATGGAAATGAGCCGCTAAGGTGCACTCCAGGCATGTTCAGCAGGTAGGATTTTCTTTATTTCAGACTATGTCTTCCTTGTACAACAAGCAAGCCATGCAGAAATCAGGAGACATGAAAGGATGGGCTAAAACTGAACAAGTACATGAGAATGCCCAGGCTAGACATTCCAGGGAGGCAGCAGGAACCAGGACAGTCCTCTTCATGCCTGGTACTAGAGAGATTCCTTATAACACTGCCCAGACTATAAAGCCAGATTTCAGCATATGTTAAAACAAATGTCAAGACAATGTCATTAAGGGGTGATTAGGCTTTCAGTGAGATAGTTCCACAACTCAATAAAACTGGGCTGTCTGTTATAAAAGGACAAATAAAGAATTTTGGTAGTTACATGATGACAGTATCTAATTCAGGTATAAATGCAAGAGGAATGTTTATCTGCTGCATAGCACAGGAGTCTTCATCCCCCTACCAGGCTCTGCTTTCTAAGATCTTTTGCCACTTGCAGGTAAAACAAGTTAAATTTCATGTTGAGATTATACTAGTATTAAGGTATGAAGAAATTCTGTAAAAGTAACAAAAATAAATACACAGCTTCTTAAATGATAGATAACGGAAATAGATTTAGGGGGCGAGTCTAATGAAAATACTGCTGCTGCACAGTTTTGCCTGGTTGGATCACTGCATTGAGAACAAAAGACAGATCCTGTCAGATATTGCTGCAACAGCTACTACAAAGAAGTTCTCTGATGCAACCCTTGTTTGTCATTCACTATGATTATTCCAGTTTTCCAAAGAGGAAAATAAAAAGCCCAGGGCAATTAAAACTATATACAAGTGTTACAGTCAATTTACAGAAGACGTAAACAAGAACAAACCCCATATTTACTTACATTCAGAAGATAAATCCCTATTGTGATGAATGTCCATACCATGCAAAGCTTCAGAAGATTGCTCAATTAGTTAACCTTATTTTGTGACCAAAAGCAAAAGGAAATTCTTACATTTCAGTGGTGGAAGATACTTCATTTCACAAAATACAGGTCAGGCTTTCTTGACAAGAGAAGTTATCAGGCTATAAGAACACGACCAGTTAACCTGTCTTTCCCCTTCAGAAATCAAGGGGTTTGGGTTTTTTTTTTTCCTTTTTTCTCAGTTCTAACAGAACATTATTTGCAACTTAAGTCAAACTGACTCAATTCCACAAGCTCTTCCAGCAAAGCCCTTTTGGGAAGGGATTGTTTTTCCTCCTTCAAAACCTTAAGTTGAAATGATACTCAAGCATACAACTAGAATAGCACAAATATAAGTTACTGCTATGCAAAACAGATGCCATTTAGTTTTATACGTTCCTCCCTCAAGAAAGGAAAGACAAGATCTAATTTGGTTTCAATTGTCCTCTCCCTACGCTAGAGGCCAGTTAGAATTAATCCAAGTCCAGGTCTAAAAACTGTGCTGCAGAAGTGTAAGATTTCATAAGTATGTGCACCTCAGTCAATTTACATCAGCCCTTACTGATCTTTGCAACTCACTTGCTTCCACTGCTAAAACTGCTATACTCCAACAAAAAAGTCACTTTTATACACTGCTTCCACAACACTGCCACATTGAGAATGTCTACATCAAATTCAGTTACGGAAGAGCGCAAAACTAGGATAGAATTAATTGACATCTTCAACTCAAATCCAACTATTGAATGTTTTAGTGATTCAAGTCTCATCTTGAGGTTTTGTCAAAGCTTTGCTTTTTAGTCTTCTGTAGTAGTATTTGCCCATCCAGATTGGTTTGGGAAATGTAAACAGAGACTTGTTGCCTAGTTAAACAGAAATCCTATCCAGTGCAACTACTTAACGCACCATCTGTATTCTCCCTTCACTGTCTTCCCAGCCACCCGCTCCTTCCTCATTTGCCATTCCATTCAACAAGCTCTTGTTGCTTGTTCCATTTGTTTGGCAAAATGCACAAATTTGGGTCTTTGTATGAAAACAACTGTAACAGCTTGACAAACACCTTAGGAATTACAAGTTGTAATATCGTAACATCTCATGAACTTTCTCCCAAGTTCGCATCAACTTACAGGCTCACTGGCAAAGCACGGTTGTACTCAAGTTTCCCATTTTAATATTCCTGCTCCTCCTATTTCAAGCAAGATTATTCTCATCCTTAGAAATAGGAAGTCTTAAAGTTCAAAATGTTTATACTAAGTGAAAACATACGTATTGCCGTGACCACTATTCAGTGACTATTGGGTGGTCTCAGTCTGAATCCAGTTTCTAACCAGCAAGGGCTTCCCTTGGAGAAATTATCAAAGCACAGCCTCAGAGACTAAGGATGGAAAAGGTATAAAAAATCAGCTGTTACAATTACAGCTCTGAATTTTTAAATTTATTTTTAAAAGACTTTAACATACCCACAAAAACATCCCAGGAATTTCTTCTCTGTATTTAAATTTAAATAAATGTTTTCCCTAAATTATATCATAAATTGGCTAGTGCTGTACATTTCTTAGGATCAGGTCAGTAACATGCATTAGTGCAGCACCTTTGCTACAGTAATTAGCGTGTTTATTTCTGCCAGAGTGTGGTTGAAGAGGGAAAGTCATAGCCCTCTAGCATCCTCCACTGAACCTTCAGAACCCTGTCTGCAACTGTCTGTGGTCAGCGTCTCCAACGTGCCAGGCTCCAGTCATGCTGTTCTTATTCATAAACTCCTAAATCGTTTCAAGTTTCCTCTTAAATTTCATAGGCATTGAAAAAGAAAAAACTTCAATTTAGTACTTGGATAATAAGACATTAATGGATGGCCTACAAAGACTTCCCATACACAGAACCTCTGACTATAACTCTCTCCAGACTAAGAAAAATCTATCACTTGTGATTTGTCACACTAATCCCAATTTATTATGACTTGCCTTTTGCAGATATAAATTAGATTCCAGGAGAAATCAAACTCCAGTCCATCAACACAAATTTTCGATTGCTTTTTCAACACCATCTGCCTATATTACAGGAAAATGTACTTCCTCCAAACCTCAAGATTTTAATTATTAAATACTTAGAAGAAGCAAAGAAGTCCCTTCCCAGAAGAGGGGTACAAAGCAGTTCCTCAGTAATCATGAGCACTTTCAGGAAACTTGAATGCTCCTCCAGTACGCCCACTTGCTTCCCGTGAACAAGCAGTGTTCAGAATCATCTGGAGAGGTCTTCTAAAATGCTGAGAACATGATTTCTGTGCATTTTGATGCTCTATGCATCACCAAGAACAGAACATGAAGCCAAGAAACAGTAAAACATGCACTCGTACAAACAAGAGATAAGACCTGCTAAGACTAAGATTAGACCTACCAAATATATCCTGGACATATCAGGAAAAGACCAACAGGAACGTACATATTATGCCACTTCCACATGAGACTCTTTACTTTTGTTTGGGCCCACAGATCAATAAGAATGTCAGGAATTAATAAAGCCCGCAGTACAGACCAGCTCTCTGGAGATCAGTCACATCTGTTCAGCAGTGCCAAGCTGCCAGCTGGATGGAGTCCCAAAAGCCTTTAAAGGGTCATCATGCACATCAAAAGCTTGTGCTCAGCTAAAAACCTTTTAGCCTAGCAACTAAAAAGGTAATAGGTATTGTTAATTACATTAATTAAGTCATGTTTAGCTCGGTTAATTAGGATGCCTAATTTTAAAAGGTCTAATAGCCACAGTATTTAAATTCCCAGTTTGTTCTAGTGTTGCACCAAAAATCTATTCTAAACCACTGCCATTCTCATGACTGAGTCAAAAAATAGTTATGCTGTCAACAATGAGCTCATCAGTTGAAATGGAAAGAGTCAATGAAAGTATTACTTGTTACTTGAATACTGCATATTCTAAACAGCCCTAATATATGAATAACCAATTTAAAATATCCAAAATTAAGACACTTTGGATCTCAGATAAGACCATTAACCACAAAAGGATATTTAACTAGGTACGTACTGTCAAAACATCCCTTCCTCATGCACATTTGATCAGAGGTTGATAAGGGAAGAAATAAACCCTAGAGTAGATGACATTTACCTCCCCCCCTCCCCCAGTACCTCCCTCACTGATGTGCAAGGTCTTGCGGGGCATAAAAGCTCCCACAAAGTTTTTGACAGAAATGGCCATTTCTGAGATAACTGTCTGCTGGCCTACATGGAAATTGCTCTTCCAAATATCTCAAAGTGAGGAGTACAGCACAGTATATGCTTGGTTAAACACTGCTTCACCTATAGCTTTTTCCACAGCTGCAGGCAGCCCAGCTTTCATGTGGTAAAGACACAGGTGACACTCCTAAATACCTTGGTAGGCATGTAGTGAAGAGATCTGTTATTTAGCATTACAATAGCTAAAATCCCACTGTGTAGCTCCCCCTGCTCTGAGGGCATCACAGCCCAATACTCTTTTTATTACAGGAAATCATGCCTCTGATGTTTGCAAGATTTCCAATTCTTCTCTTCCAGATGTTTCCCAAGTTGAACCCAAAGGGTGAATCCAAGCTAGACCTCTTCACAAGCCCCATGGACAGCTCAGTTTGTAAGCTATGAAGCCACTTTTAAGAGCATAATTAAGATCAACTTGCTGAAATTAGTCTGAACAATTCACATGAACAACTGCTGTGGAGTCTGTTCTATCAAAAGCAAATCATTGCTCCCAAATTCTACTCATAGCAGGGAGCAGGACCAGAGTTTGCTACCAGTCCTAAAAGGCACTGTGTCTGTGAAGGTTTGTCACCACACAGTATTGCTCCTTCTGACGCTACACAACACTTCAGGAGTGCTACCAGCATGGCAGGGCCACGACACTACCAGCAAAGGCACTCGGAATTATTAGCCCCCATTCAATTAACAATTCTTCTACTAATGTTATATCCCTTTAAGTGGGGCTTATTAACCACACTACAGAGTACCCTGGACCAGCCATCTGGAAATGCAGATGTCATCTGCTCACCTTGGTAATCTGCTGTCAGGTCTTTCAGATGAAGACATTTTTTCATCTTGTGGTGCTATATAAATAAACCAAATATTATAAACAATCATTTTTATCTGACTGGGGTTATGTCATATGGTTTGCTTTCTTTATGAAAGAAAACATGTACATAAAGTGCAACCAGATGCTGTTGGCAGAGAATTGATTTAATATGGACTCATTTCAGAAAACATGATTACAGATGTGGCCTACATCTCCTACCCAATGTTTAAGGAAAAATTCTCTACATACAATCCCTACTCTCATCTTTGTTTTCTCTAAGTCTCTTAACTCACAAAAAAGCTTCCTAGACCTAAAAAGTTACACACTTCCCCCTTTCACACTTCCACCACTGAAGTAATTAAAATATTCACTTATCAAAGAAAACCTGAACATGTTACTGAGGAAACTTTATAGCAGCTCTTTGCTACACCAGCTGCTAGAAGGCAACACAGCAGCTTAGAACTAAGGTGAGACTAAGCTGCTTTACCACAAACAATGCTTACCTAGGACTGCACCCAACTTGCAATTTCATTTTCAAAGCACAAAACTAGTTACTACAGCTCTGCTTGGAGGACTGGAGAAACTTAATACACTTTAATCAACTATTTTTAGTGTTTTGAGAAGAAAAAAATCAACACCACAAAAACAACAAAAAACTGATACACACTCAAGTTTTTGATCATTAAAACATCCTTAAAATCTCTTACCAATTTATAGATCTTTCAGTCAGGATAAAGACTAAACTGATGTGCTCTAGCATTGCTTGGAACATAAAAAGACAGTTTCATTCTGATAAAACCCCTATCAATCAACAAAATTAATAGAAATAAGTTTAATTCAAATTAGTAGAGTCTAAATAAGAACTCCATTCTTTTACGCTTGTTGATTTATAAAATCCTATCAACTTACCTCAAGAAAGATTGAATAAAACTCAAACTTTCCAAAATAGGATGGAAACAGCACAGAAAGACTGACTACATCATTCCACATCTAAGCCCAGAAGATTTTCACCATATTTGATATCCAGATATTGAAGTGCTTAAGAACAGACCTCCTAACAAGTGCACTCCTGAACTAGATCAGACAAGTTCATATTCATATGAACAGCGAATATAAACGTTTAAGAAAAATTCTCTCTATATGTAATCATTTTACTGTCACTCTACATTCATGCTCATATAAAATTAAAATAGTAGAAACCCCAGATTTACTGAGGTTATTGCCTTGGCAACATATTTGTTGAAGGAACTAAAATACTTGAAGCTAAGTTAGTTAACTACCAGTAACATCACTTAAAATAAAGAGTTGAAAAGAAAACAATCCCCCTCCCCAAATTATCTTTTGATTAGGACTTAAAAAAATAAAACTAGGTAAGTCTTTTGGAGGACATCGCCACTTATTAGCACTTACATTTATTGGTAAAGCTCAGATATTTATCTAGATTATCTTTTCCAAACAGAGTATTAAAAAGGTCATATAAAATTATGAAAAAGTTGAAGAATAAAAATCAAAGCAGGGAAATGTTCTATTTTCACCTAAGAAATACAGCATCAGATAATACGAACAAAGCTTCCATTTTAAAAATCTTCTCACAGCCAGCTAATTTCTAATCAACAAGTGCATAAATTTGCTTCTAGAGGCAGGAAGATTGGATGACTGGATTTTTTTCAACTATTTAAAATGTCCCAAGCAACCTTTAACAAGAACTCTAAATATCTGTTACATCTGAATTGAGCATAATTTTCAAGAGAATTAAAAATATACATATATAGTTGCATAAACACCATCTTCAATGCTGAAGTCAGATTGAATTAAAGTATGGTTAGATCTAATGGCTTGTTCAGAGAGGAAACTTTGGTGAGGATGGATAAACAAGGCAGTCTGAGCCCAGAGGTGGGCAAAGCACTTGTTTCTGCTCCATAAGGAAAAGGTTATTTCAGCAAGAGAGGCTGCTTATAACAGAAGCCTTGCTAGCAAAGCTTTCTCTTTGAAAAAAGGAAACCCCAATTTGGGAATATTTTCATTTGACTGATCCTGAAGTCTACCTATGGATGGGGGTTAGAAGAAGAAAATGAGGATGTGTCTGCATTTGTTTAAGAAAGAAGACAAACCACCTGAACTACTTGAGAACCCAAAACATACAGGTGGTTTCAGAACACATTAATAAATCAACAGAAAACCTTCACTCATTTACTAGGTGCCAACTATTTCACACAAAGCTTCACTGTCCCCAAGAAGTATGAGCACCAGCAGCTGTCACATCAGTATGAGAAAAATATCTTAAAAGGAGAAAGATAACATACTGCAGCATTTACGTGGCTTGTATTAAAAAGTCGCAGTTTTGCTGCTGTTGTTTTAAATAATCTCACAGCCCAAGACTTTCCAGAGATTAAGCCAATATGTAGATGAGATATTTAAATACAACAGCAATCTGAATAACAAGCTGGGATCTAGAGAACTGTGATCTGGGTGTTATCTGCATAGAGTTGAGAGGATGCACAGATCCAGGCCTTACCGTACAAAGAATTTATATGCAGGCATAGTAACAGAAGTGTGCTATTCACTACTGTACCAGGGCACCTTAATTAGCCAGCCAAGCCCAAATGGAGTTTGCCTTGTTTTAAGGCTTCCGGGATACATAGAGAGTTCTCCAAAAAGCAATTCAAAGCAGGAATGTGATTAAGGGGGAAGTCTCAGCCAGCTGAGCTGAGTGGTTCAAATACCTCCTGCCTTCCTGCTCCCTTAGCCAAAGCCAAAGCCTGCTCCCTTCCCAAGCCAAAAAAGATGCTGTGGCCCAAGAGAGTCTCAGTAGCTGTGGACCCAAGCCTAGTGCAAACCCCCCACGTTGAGATGCTACAAGGAAATCACTGCATCTCACAACCAGGACAGTTCCACTTTTCTGCTTTTATAACCCCTCTCCAGTCTATCGAATACTCCAAAGAACACTGCAATTCACCAGAAAGCTGCGCAATCACATGCTTTCAGTCAAGCCTGTGCTAGTTCAGTTTACCACAAACAACTAGAAGATCAGCTCCTGTTACACAAAATACTGTCACTCACACCTCTCAGGAAACTTAACTTCACACAACTACAAGATAAATAATGTTAAGATACCAGCTGCAACCTTTTCATGTTTTTCACAGTTACACAACCTTGCAACTCAAAAATCCACAGGCTCTGGTAGATGACTGATTTTACAATGCACCCATACTCATCTTGCCCCTGGTCAGAACTGGACATTGTAATATATTTCTAGACAGACAAATCCTGCTTTCAAAAATGCTTTAATAATTTAGGCACTTCAGGGCAAACTTTTTCTTTCTTACGTAACACCCATTGCTGTAATCCACAGAAGTATTTCCAAAAGTTTACCCTTGGGGCAATATGTAGTTTTACCCCTTCTTTCAGCCTTCTTTCTTCATCAAACAGAATCCTCTGGTACCACGTGCATATTATGATACAAAAAAAGACTAAAAATGGTGTGTTCATTAAATTTGACTGTAATGCACAGTACTAATGCACTGCAAGTGCTAATCTCAATCACATACAGCTTTTTGCTCCATAAGGAACTCAGCTTTCATCTTTCAATGTACTACATGATTATCCACTCTAAGGGCTTGTATTTTTTACCAGAGCAGCTTCTAAGACACCTAGGAAAGATGTAAGAATAGAAAGGGACTTAAAGATATGCAGCTGAACCTGAACAAGAGAAAGAGCATTAGGAAAGTTTCTCAAAGGTTTCTATGAATAAAGAAGTGGATAAGGTACATTGAATAGTATGCAGAAATGGATGCAGAGAGGAAACAATTCTGTGTATTAAGTATGATTCAATTGTCACACCTAATTTCACCAATACGCAAAGATACAGGAGTTACTGAGAACAAGGGGAAAATATCCCCAAAACATTGTAAAATAAGTAAAAGGACATTAAAATGATGGTTAGAGTTTTACCTTCAGCAGCTTTAACATGCTATATCTATTAGTTTATAAATGTCCAAAGCCAATACTGTGTTTTTTCTACCTTCTCTCTCCTTGAGAAGTACCTGCAGAAAACTGTACTACTGCACACTCTCTACCCTGGAAGAGCAATGTTCCGGCATAGCAGAGGCAGTGAGAACAGATTCAGCTTCATTCTTCTTCTGGCAGTGCTCAATGTTAGAAAGAAAACCACTGGCACACTCTGTCTTCTTGCTTCACACCATTTCTGAATGAGAGGCACCATCATTTATTTATAGCATCTCTCAGTAAATTTGCTTGCATCCTGAAGTACATTTTTATTATTTGAGCTCTATTTTAGCATATTAAAACTAATAATATTTTATAACTCCCGCAGAAGGTGAAGGATACCATTAACAGCTAGCAGACAGTTGCAGCAAGTCAGAGACAACAGCAACAAGGGTCAGGCACTCCCTGTGCCAGAGAGCAGTGCTGCTTCTCACCAAGCATGAGTTGAACACTTGGAACAAGGTTTCAGGAACCTCAAGCACAGCCAGGTCTATTATACTGGCTTCAGTTATAGTCCTTTCAGGGAATCTGGATGTCTCTCATTCAATTCACTGCTCTAATGGCATTTGAATCAAGGAGACTTCCTGAGTAAGCCAGGATTGAGGATAAATGCATGAAGTTAGGATGCAGTGATTAAAAATATTGCCCAAATCATCTGCTATTGGTCTTTCAGTTACTTCAGGCACTCAAGCTCCCTCAGTTTTAAACCCTGCTTAAAGCAAAAGGAACAAACGCTGATTAAAAAGTTTGATGGAAAATCCAACATCAGCCAAATCTGGCATTGTTTGTTTCAGTTATACAGAATCATTATGTCCGGTCTCTAGATCCTCTTTATTATACCCTCATTTCCCGTAACTGAAGAAACCTCTATAACAGAACACCCTCAGGAGCCATAATTTAACAAAGACAGCATCCAAACTCGATACAGCAACTGTATGAATGAAGTCAGTAATCTGGGTATGGTTAGAGTTTAAAAAAATTCCAATGGACAGAATGAGAAACTACATTTGATAATAACTCTTCTTTTTATGAGTAGGCTTAATGCCCTTCCTCTTGGTACAAGAATGCAATGCTGCCTTCCTTGCCAGGAAACAAAAAAGGACAGAAAACTCACACAGAACAAGAACCTTAAGAAACAACAAACATCAGATATATGTAGTATTTTCCAAAAAAGTTTTTTTTGCGTATGATCTATACCTCATTAACAACAACTTTTTAGGAATTACAGTGCTTGAAGCGAATCTTCAGAAAGGCAGCAAAAATCAGAGCCAAATCATGGCTGAGGTGAGACAAGACAATTGCATAGAAATTACTAACAAGCTCCTCCACACACTTTACTATTACAAGAAGGCAACAGCCTTCATGTGAGCAAGCACAGCAGTCACAGACAGACCCGGGGCTGGTGGACTACACACAGCACCTCTTCCTACAGAAATCAGATGGCTGAGAAAACCAAACTACTGAGACTAGGTGAGAATGGCATTTACACCCAACCTCAGACACCACTGTTTTGACGATGCAAACAAAAGCAGAAGTGCTGCTACTCCTCCTCCTGCATTTAAAAGGTGCCCAGCACAAGCTCTCTCTGAAGCCATTAGGCTAATTACATTTAAAATTCAGGGGCTCTGTTTAGGTTCACCTAACACCAAAATGCTATCAACAGAAAACAAGTTCAAACCAGGGGCGATACCATACAACAGGCAGAATAATTTTCAGAAGCTCTTTGTTGAAGTCAGTATCAGGTCGTCCAACCTGCTGACACAGCCAGGGCTGTTATTTTTAAACACGGCCATAGTCTATTTAACTAAAGCATCTTTACTCTGACTGAGCCAGTATTACTTTGATAAGACTCCTTAAGTACCTACACTGAAGCCTACATATCACATCAAACAAAAAAAAATACAAACTTTTGAAGGCAGTGTTTTATTGTGAAAAGGGAAAAAAGGGAGAGGTCCAGGAAAAAACAACAAACAAACAAAGAGCACCCAGCACTGAAGACCACAAAGTGTTATCTGCAGGACAGCTATTCACACTGTGAATTTTTATCATTTACCATCTGCACAGAGACTAACTGGAACAATTTCAGTCAACTCAAACAGCAAACAGCTTTCCACTGTTTCAAACTCAGCATTACACTTCTGAAACAATTATTCTGCCAAATCTGTTGGTAGCAACACTAGGTTTTCTTACACATCGTTTAACTGATGAGAACCTGGGTGGAAGGAGAATAGAGGCAATACCAGTTTCAAAGGCATGTAAGAGACTGCAAGACAACATTTTGGTAGGCAGGCTGAGGCTCTGCTAAACAATTTGTATACATTTTCTTCAATGTAATTCTTACTTGATATATAAAGTTTGTCTTGTAAACATATGCATAAGTTCATTACTAGAACTAAATGTAATCCCGTCCTTTCCTTTCAAAGAAATAATTTGTTCTATGTGTTCCTGAATTTATAGACACTGTGGTCTACCTGACACAATGAAGTTTTTCCATGGCAATATTTAGCCTCCATTTCTTATATATAACTATGAAATAGAACCACACATATAAGAGCGGCAATGGTACACACTGTTCGATAATAAAAACTACTTTGATAGCAGAAAATTTAGTTGTGCATCTTGTCCTGTGCACATATACTGCAGGCTCTGGAGACAGGGGAAGGCTGTTATAGACAGCAACATCAGGACCCAACACCTCCACGCCACCCAGGACTGTCACTCGCTGGCAGCCTCATGGAGCTGGGATATGGATGTGTAACACAGGAGTCAAAGAGCAGTTCAGCCCAGCATGTTGAGATTATTTTAATTAAAATAGTTTTGAAGTCCACATAGTTTCTCCAAAACATTGCATTTATCCCAAAGAGTCTCCCTTTAAAAATGACTTTCTCCCTCAGATTTTGAGGATATTGGGAGGGTAGGGGGAACCTCATAACCTAATGGCTGCCACATCTCGCAAAGCCTAGATGAACAGATTTTTCATTCTTACTTTCCTACAAACAAATTTCCTTGCAGAATTTTCACATTGCCTCCCAGTCCTGCCAACAGTCCTCCCACACCAACCTCCTCCTTTTTGTTAATTCTTCTTAAGTACTCACAGCCTGTTA
>JAVSBS010026253.1:72080-85187 GCA_033124195.1 Coracias cyanogaster | reverse complement strand
CTGCCAAGCAGGACCAGAGAATCTAGGGCAGGTCACACAGGAACGCATCCAGACGGGGCTTGAAAGTCTCCAGAGAATCTACCTGGGGTTTTGTTTCTGAGGGGAAAAAAGCAGGTGAGTTTAGCATGTCCCATTCTGACTAAGGTGAGAGGAACAGCTCGTTGTTTCCTTGCCTTCAGATCACCCTTCTACTAACACACCAGTAACAGCAGGCTTAGGAATGCCTCCTTCCCATACCTTTATAACCACATGCTTGGAATTTCAGTGGAATGGCTAGCTAAGGACGTCGTTAGTGAACTAGGGATTCGCTGCTAGTTCTAATGCGGTATTTCGGAGATGTTATTGCCCATTTATTCAATCTGAGATGTGCATGCACACGCCTTCCTCCTCAAATTAGTACTCAGTACAAATCCTAAGGAAAGGTCACTCAGTACATGGCATGCTGTCAGCTGAGGTCGGTTCTGTTGGCAAAAAATCCCACTAGCCACGAAGGAAGGCAGATGGTTTTAAAATACACAGCTGAAGAGGCTGCTGTGGCTTTCACTGAGGCTTCTACAAACACAGAGCTGCTGAAAATTTTATTTACCCTTTTTAATTGGGCTGGTTTAATATGCCGCACCCTGGTTAGGTCTGATTTTTCAGGGCTTGAGATGCAAGCACGTGCCAAATTATATCTCTGTGCTGACAGATGTGGCGCAGCCTGGAAGGCTGAAGCAGCAATGCTCACTGAGCTATTGTCTTTTGCCAAAATGAGCTTTTCTAGGGAAAATAAAGAAGGGGTATGTCCCAAGTTTCAGTTCTGTGCTGTGTCTCTCATCCCTAGCACATATTTCTTTTTCAAAAGAGACCAACAGTAGAAATAAGTGTCAGTTGTCCGTGAAACCTTCCTCAGTGGTTTCATTTTTAATTCCACGCTCTGAAATTTTGCTTCTTAAAAAATCCTTTTGAAAAATGCTGAAAGGTGACTCGTTGGGAGTGTGGGGATTGTATTGACCCTTCTAACTATCCCACCACTGCTTGCCTAACCGCTGCTAACAATGACTCCTCTTTCATTTCTCACCTTTTGCATTTTGTTAAAAGTAGCGACAATATATTTCACGTATGATCTGCATCAGTTTTGTATTTTCCAGGAAAGAATGATCTGGAGTCAAAGGAGGGTCTCGCTATTCTGCAATTTAAACAATTGAAGATCTGCTACAAAATCAATATTGACAGTAATAAGAGCATGTCTCAGTGCTCAACAAGCAGAGTTAATGCTGCGTGTGAACCATGACAATGAACAGCAAATCCCTTGCTGATATTTCTTTGGTTTCTTTCCCAAGTCCTGTCGTGCAGGGCTCCCGCTTACCGTGTCTAATTCAGGTGGGGTTCGGGGGTGCTCACTAGGGAGTCCTGGAGAGGTTCTTTGGTGTGGCCTTTCTTCAGGAGGTAACAAAGGAACTGGTTGCCTTTCCTGTTTGCCATTCTTGCCATACGCGTGGTTTATATTCCTAGCGACTTGTGCAAACTTAACTCTTCTTTCATACTCCCAGGTAAGAGGGATTCTTGTCTATATAAAGCTCTCCTGCCTCAGAGAAACTCTGTTTTATTGTGGCTTAAAAGACCGAGAACACCCAGAGTGTATCTTAATGAAGCCTTTCCATTTATTGTGATACCTCATAGAACCGTTTGATGTAAACGGTACAAGAAAGTATTTGTGCTCTGAGGATGAAAACAGCTGGCAAACATTTTTGTCATAAAACCCGTGCCTTGTCTTTTACACAGTGAGGTTTGCACAGTTGTGTCCAACTGGTAACATCCAGGGCCGTTACAAAATGTGACTGGTTGTGTCAGTCATTCACAGGGATGTATTTCAGAGCATATTCTGGGTATAAAAACTTAGAATAAGCCTGTCTTGTGCCAGGAAACCAAATAAGGGTGCTAAAGTAGGAGCATGCTTTTTGATTTTCATGTTAGCATCCAGAAGGAATATATTTTTGAATCTGCTCCTTGGGTGGAAGGTAGGACACTCTTGATGCTCTCCTGTGATTGCATAACCCCAGCAATTACAGATACATGTTTATCAAGTTTTTTGTTTTAGAAATGTCATTTTGAATCCTATCTTGCACAGTTGCACGAAGTTTTTGTAGAAGGTCCTGTTTGCTGTGCACTTCTAAGTCTTTTTGTACCATAGAGGTCACAATTCTGGCTGGGTAACGGGGTTTAAAGGTTAGCGAATTCCTCGGCAAATCACATCTACCTTGATCGTTCTTTTAATCACAATTTGGATGAAGGGTTTAGATATTCTTGTGATACAGTCTAAGGTATGCTTTTCTTCTTCAGGGCACTGTGCTAACAACCAATCCATCTTCACAGCAACTCTGAAACTCGTGTCCCTAGTTTTCAGATGTGATAAAAGTGACAGGTTATATGATACACCCAAAGGCAGGAAGAAATGCGGTATTATTCTGAGGACTGGCACCCATATTTCATGACTCACCAAGTTGGACCAAAACACTTTTAGTTGATTTGACCCCCATTTTATGTCTCTTGTTTTTACTAATATACAACATAACATCTAAGCAACAGCACTATGCAAGCTTCGTAGAGAAAAACAGCTTTCTTTTGGGTTTGGTGAGCAAACTGTTCAAAGCCCATTGAAAATATTTAGTTGAATAGATTGCTGGTAAGTTTTAGCAAAAAAAAATTGTACTACTTAAAACAATCACTGGCATAACTAAGAGGTTAATAATCTCTAAGGTATTACCCTGGTTTATAGATAGTGCTTTTGGAGCAATAAATTGTAACCTTTGAACATGTGCTTCTGCAAATAAAATCCAGCCTTATTTTGTGTACTTAACAACTTCTGATTGGAAACACATAGCAACCTATAGCAAGCATGCTTTCGGCAAACTGGAGCAGAAATGAGGCAGATCTTCAAAGTGGTCACTTATCTTCCTCAATAACTCTTCTCCATGTAAACAAGATAAAACAGGTCATTTTGCCAGATCCCCCCTCTCTTTGAATGATGTTTAAATAATTTTAAAGGGAAAGAAGTTGTGTTCAGATCTATCGCTTTTCTTAAAGTTCTTTCTTGAAGGGCTTTTTTTTTTTCTTTTTCCTTTTTGAGATTTTAATACAAAATTAAACTATGTCATGGAAATGTGGTTAAAATATGTAGCTCTGCACTTGATCCTGCAATACCCCTGTTGCACTTAGCTAGAAGGAGGTCCTAAATTATCGTATATCAGTAAAAAATACAAAGTTTCCCTCTGTGCTCTTGCCTTTTGAAAGTCTAAATATGGGAATGTTAAATGATTTTTCTCTAGTATGCAAGCATAATTCTGTTGAATTGCCTAGTGTGAGGATGTTTTTCTCCTTGAACCTTTTTCAGTCTCTAAGTTCAATGTATGTTGTGCGCGCCTGTGTTACTGTAGGTAAAACAACATTTCCGTCTGTGGACAGAACAGTGCTTCTGTGCGTTTCCACTGGATTCCCTTTGGATGGAAATCTTTTTTGGGGCACCAGGGTTTTTGTTTGGTTGCCAAGCTCATCCATACGGATGGTAAATCACGTCTGTTCCCCCGCGTGCGTTCGTGAGATGTGGAAATGGGTAGGAGCCTTTCTGTTGCTGAACTTTGAGTTGCAGTTTCTTCATCTCGTTTGTATTACCTACGAAAGCTTCAAACTGCTGCAGCCAGCAAATGGAGCAGCGTTGTGGAAGTAAGAAGCAGGAATTTTGCGTTGTAGATCCCTGTCCATTCAAAGTTGGAACTTTACTCTTATTTAGTGCTATCCTTCTTTATTTAGCATAAATAAGATTGAGAAATAGTGAAAACTGCCAGCTCCCCGAACCATCCTGGTGTTACCATTCTCCTCTACTTTTTGTAAGCTTTTTTACCATCGCCCTGCTTTTAAGGTTGATATTACAGTTCAGTAACAGACTAACCATGAAAATCTGCGTCTTCGCTTGCTACAGTAGCTGATACCACATTGGAAAAGGATTATGAAAAAAAGTCATTTATTTTAATGTTCTTTATATACAAAGTAATTTCACATTAACAACATTTTAATGATCTAATAGTACTATTTGTTATAGTTAAGGAAAAAACCCCAAGAATGTAGTGCCTAAATGACTTAATGCTCCTAAGTCTTATTTGCAACAGTGACAGAGATATTTAGGAGGACACCTAGGTGAAAATTAGTGAGGGTAGGCATCCTACATTTCTCAACAGCTTTTGACATTGAGGGGATAAATTCCCAAATCATTTACGTGCTTTAAAAATTTTCCCTTTGCAGACAAGTTATGCACATGCAATTATTAGTCATATTAAGAAGTAAGTATCCAGATTATTCTTAAGTAATGGTTACCTACCAAATTCGGCTTAGTATGGAAGGGATCAGCACTTTGGGATTTGAGACCCACTTAAAAATGCTGAGAGCTTATATTGAAATATGTTTTTTTTGGCTTCTCAGATCCTTTTAGTGTCACAATGGCTCTGAAAACTGGACCCAACTTAAAATGAGTTGAATGCAATTATTGCATCGTTATCCACGGGCTGTGCTGTCTCACGAAATGCAGTCACTTTAAAATACCTACACTTTTAAAAAGGATTTCCCCCCCCTTTGCTCTTTCTGTAAGGAGACAAAATGAGCCTGAGGTGACTTTTTTTCTTCTATCAAAAATGAACTTGGCCCAAGATTCACAATTCCAGAATGCTTTCGAAACATGAATGGTAAGATTGAAGAGTGCACGTTGATACCAGCGTATGGAGCGGTGGAAATCATACCTGTCAAAACCGAAACATTCCAAAAAGCTCATCCCTGACCTTTGCCCTTAACATGTAACGAGTGCAACTACCACGACCCAGGCTTTCCGTCAAGTGGGTCCCAACATATAAGCCAGGTTTTCATTTATCAAGATCCATGTGTAAAGTCCGTGAAAGTGAGATTAGTCAGTGGATTCTTCATGGAGATCAAAGGAGAAGGAATATCCTCTTTACCTCAGGGCGAGGGACAGGCAGAGCGCTGCCTTGGCAACGTTGTATTGCCTGGGGCCCACTTTGTGCTTTTTTGTCCGGTCTGCAGCGTACCGTAACAAGTGTCCATCTGTGGTCCTCAGCTCTCCTGCCTCCCAGTGCCTACCCACCTGCCGCCTGGCTGGAGGGATGCTTGCCTGTGGCACAGGCTCACGGCATCCTCTTGCAGAGGCTCCCTGCAACTAGGACTCCTGGCACACAGCAGTTCCGTTGCCCTGGGGAACTCGCGCTGTCCCGCAGACCTGGCAGGTGGCTCTTGGTTTACTGGACTTGAAGCTTATGTGCGCAAAACTGTGTCATGCTGGGGACTCCTGCAGAACAGCCATGGCTGTCCTCTCTTTCATACTGTAGTGCTCCGTGTACTGGTAGATCATAGCGTTCGTTATGCGGTAGCCGTCCGGGCAGCCTTACTGAGAGGCCACGACCTGCTGCAGGTTCCCGTTGTGCTGCAAACCATTCATGGGCAGCGGAGGTGGAGGAGGCGGAGGTGGGAATAAAGAACCGGGCATTTCTGAATGAGTCTGTTGGTCAGGAACTGGCATTGGGCTCACGGAGCCAGAGTCACTCTGCATAGAGCCAAGATTGCTGCCATCAAAATGAGTCATTTTCTTCTTCATTAGTTTTCTTTCTTTGGCTCTGCGATTCTGGAACCAGATTTTCACCTGCAGAGAGCAGAGGAGGGTTTTTGTTCAGTTGCTAATAGCATGCAATGTGGTTCTTTGCGTATATAGTCAAGGGTCGTAGGTAACCTCAACTGCATGAGGACCTGTGAGAAAGGCGGTGGCAAACAGACTGCAGAGCTGCTTGCTTGGCTTTCATACAGGTAATCTTTCCTATCTGGTAATAAAATATTAATTTAATTTATTAATTAAAGAGTTTCTCAGCATTAGTTTTACTTTTAGGAGATATTTCTTTCTGAGATGAGCTTTGATTTTTTTTTTTTAAATATTTTTTGATACAAAAGCTGACCAAACAATCTCGTGTATCATAGTGATGGCCAAAAGAATCTGAGAGTATCTTTACTTTGAAATATTTGCCTTAGAGCAAGTTAAAACCTGTTACTGGCCTGTAAGCCGAGGCACAAAAGCTTTCCTGTTTGCGTGCTGCACATTAATCGGTTAGCTCCAATGTGTAAGCCAATGAAAATACCCTCCCCAGCAGAATTTCATCAGTGCACTACTCTTCACACATTCCTTCAAAACATTGTATAAGTGGTGTCTTAATAGCTAAATGCCTTTTATTGCATTTGTAGATGGAGCCAGAATCTGCCGTTGCTTCCTGCCACAGTCATTGCTCTGTCACAGAAATGCCAACAGCTTTGGGAAGAAATGAAGCAACGATTGAAGAGCATCTGGGTTTTAATTAGAACAAGTGAGGACATGAGATGAAGATTACGAGTAATGGTCGATTGAAAATACGGCAGAACTTGTTAAGGTGTGAACGGGTGAATGTTCTGTGGCAACCGAAATGTCTTGGGATGAGAATCGCCAGTGTTGGACTGCAAGCTGTGTGCGCCAGCTATTTGTCCTTGGAAGTGGCTCTATGTTATGTCTAGCCAGTGTTAGAAGTCAAGCTACCTCATTCAGATAAGTGGTGTTTTCTTGTTGGTGTTCAGATGGCAAAGGAAACGCTTTTGTCACCATTTTCTATAACACAAAGAAAAATCAATGGTTTGCTGAGAAATATTGATTTGTTCAGTTATCCTTTGCCAGAAGCTAGAAAGGGAAAGACGACGGTGATCAGAAGGGAGGTGAAAGAGTAAGAGGTAATAACATTTGTGCCTACTAGGTTGTGTTTCAAAAGAAAATCATGGGCAAAGTCCCACAAAACATTGTAAGGAGTCTCTGTGACAGTCTCTCTGTCCTTCTCCTTGAGGCATTATATTTCCCGTTTTACAGTTCAAGAATTCAGATACATCAAAGCTTGTGGAAACTTGAGCTAGGTCTCTGAAGCCCCAGGCTACCATCTGAGACATTTGGCAGTTCCATTTGTTGTCTTAGTTTTTTGGAATGTCATTTCAGTACCAAATTCTGTTCCATTACACCAGTCTCAGACAGTCTTGATCTCTTGCATTCTGATTGTGCTGAGGTAACCTAGTTTCACTCATGCCTTTGCCAAAATACACGAAAAGATGAAACAGCCTAAAAGCCAAATGATCATCAGGGTCAGAATTGCCCTCTGGCCTCTGCCTTCGAATTTAGGTTTTGTTCTGATTTGTTATTAAACTAGGGATGCGGATGCTCAGCAGTGATTCAGAGAATTTTAGTACCGTGCACTTTGAGGTCATATGCCAATTATCAAACAACTACAAGTAAATAGAGATCTGTGATGTCAGACTAAAACCTGACATGGGTGGTTGCATCCCTCTGGTGCATTCTTCACCTGTTGCCCTCCTTCCTTTCAGCTTTTTTCCCCTCACTGTTCAGTTGCTGTGGGAGTAACTTCCCCTGAAGTCTCACTTTCTTCCTTCTTGTCTTCATGATCTCCTTTATTTCTGTATAAGTCATTTCAGGTTTTAGGCCGAGCACAGTGGAGCTTGGGACAGGATGGTGTGTGCTCAGTCGTGAGTATGAGAGGGTAGTAGTGGAAGTACACACAGGGTATGTCTTCCTTAGTCTTATGTTTTCAAAAGCAACTTTGGAGTTGTAGGCTTTATGCACTGAAATTAATTTCTTTCCTGACATATACTGATGATGAAGAGGAGCAAATATTACAACTGTTACCATGTTTCTCCAACATATGTCAAAGAAATGTATCATGTCTTTTTGTGTGTCATCACTTCAAACGTGCTGATCAAAAGATTTATCAGGAATTATCGCTGAACTAGAAAGTTTCAAGTTAATATTGTTGGTAATTTACAGAAGCAGGATCATAATTTTTAAATCCAGCCTAATGAAGTCAAGTTTTAACTGCCAGCAAAAAGACAGCGTACGTTTTTATACCTAGCTGAAATAATTTGAATTTTCACTAATAAAAAACTCGCATTCGGCAGCAAAGTAGGAAATTATTTGCAAAATGGATATTTGCTTCTCCATTCTTGTAAGCTTGTTCAGCATGTGCTGCGTACCACAAGTTCAAGATGGATGAACAGCGGATTTTGGACTGTGCCTGCTCAGGGGAGTCCATAAAACAGTGGTGAATCGGGCTTAATCTTCAATGAACGACACTGAATAATAACAGAAAAAAGGGTGCTGGGGTGGTTTGCAAAGAGATAAGGCAGCAAATTACCATATTGTGTCCTGAAATCTATTCAGGGAGGTTCTTGAGGAAAGCTTTGCTTTTTCTGTTTCACTGCTTCCTTCAGCATAAATGCCTCAAAGTCCCGCGTGAAACGGGACCGAACGCAGGCTCGGCAAATGTTGTGAGTGTCCTGGGGACAGATCTAACTTGGCATCTTGTCTTGAGGGCTGAGGCCACGTACCTGCTTTGCTTTTGTAGGGGCTTGCAACTGCACGATGGAAGAATTTGCCACGGAGTGGTTCCAGGGCACATTATGTGTATCTTTGGACCAGGAGAGATTGGGTTTTGATTTGTGTCATGAGAATAGAAGGGGAATTGGAGTGGGTAGGAGGAAACAGGGCAGGAGAGAAGAGTAGCAAGCATGCAGGAAATCTTTAACAAAAGGTAAAAGGCAGCCAAAGGAAAAAAAAATACCTTCAAGTGTCCTGAGCTCATCACTTCCGTTCTCTGCTAAGACTGACCTGGTTGCAATTGGTTATAAAATTCCCATTAACTTCCGCAGAAGTGAAGAACTTCCGCTTCAGAAATCTCAGCAAAAATTTCTCCCTATTACCACTACCGCGGAAAAACAGAGAGAAATCTGGGCAGGATTTTGTTGGTATTTTTAAACCCTCGTTTCTCAGACAAGACTGTATGTGAGACTGGTGTTTGTTTTTTCTTCTGTTGTTGCACAGCTCCTTGATGGAGTTTGTGCTGATGGGATGTCTAGAACTGCCAAGGGAACCCAGTCGTGGTGTTGCGTTATTACAGGCGTTAGCATTTTGGTGCTCTAAACCAGTATGGCCATCTCCTCCCCGGCAATAATAAAATTGAAGGAAATCCTGGATGGGTGATCCATACTCTACCTGTCTCTCGGAAAGTCTTAGGTTTGCAGCAAGTTCAGACTTCCTCCTGATTGTAATGTATCTGTTGTAATGAAATTCCTTCTCTAATTCTAATCTCTGATGATCTGTGTAAACCACTCGGTACTTCTCTCTTGTTCTTGTTTTACCTGTTTTGAAAGAAGAACACATTGCTTCAAGCTAGAATTGTTTAGTCACACAAAATATCTGGCTTTACATTTGAAAATAGGTTTGCGGGTATTTTAGGCCTGATTTCTCTATGAACTTACCCAGAGGAACTCCCTTGACTTGGTCTGGATTTACAACATAAGAGGTTCATACCATCAGATTTGGGGTTTGCTCCTTAGCAAATAGATGACAAACTGCTCCTTGTGTTCCTTATCATCCTTGTGTTATCATTTGGGAAAGGGAAGATGTGAAGAACAAGGAGCCAGGAAACCTGGGTTCTGTTTCCAGCTCCGATGCAGGTTTCCTGCCTGCTGTTGAATCACTCTTTATTTCTTTCCCTAAAGCTGATACACTGCTACCTGCTTCAGAGGGAAATCGTGAAAGATATTTCACTACCTAGGAAATACTGACAGCTTCCGAAGTTCCTCACTCCTTGTTGCTAAAAAAAAAAAGAGTAATACAATATTGAGGTTGTGTGAAGGCACAGTCTAGCCACAACTTGATAATAGCACGGGGGATAGCAACGTAGATTCTTCAGATGACAGCTAATAAAAAAGAGAAAAAGCAATAATCCTTCCCAAAGGATATTGAACGATGATAGAACCAGAGCATCTGCTCTTTTGCCAGCAGTGCTGCTGCAGCCTCTCAGCCCTGGGCACAGCTGCCTGAAGCAGCCGCGGCTCAGCAGTATCCAGGTTGTTAAAAGGTAATGGCAAATGACACGAGCCAGTGAACACAGATGCAAGCAGCTGAAATTTTATGGATTCCGTGCAGGATAATAACTGAAGACAGAATGTGTCGGCCATAGTGAAAGAGAATTGAGGATAGGAAAGGCTAGTGATGCTTCCTGCCTCACCCGCTGTTCCTCTGGGCTTAATGCTCATATTAAGCAATCGATATATTGGAGATCAACACCTGCTCAAAACCCAGGTCCTTTGCGCTCCTAAAAAGAGCAGTTAATTTTGAATGCAGAGGACTGAGAGAGTGGTTGCGTTGTTTGGTTTTTTTTTTAAATATCAGTCTCAGAGTAGGTCACCACAGCCCCTATCAACCAGCTGCCCCCCTGCAGGAGAGGAGCTGGAGGCTTCGTGTATCAGCGGTGCCAGAGGCCTGACTTCTCCCCAGCCCCTCCTTCCAACTCCCCTTGCCTTTGAAGTTTAAGTAGCACTCAAATATCAGAATTCAGAACTAGAGCAGAACGTTGAAGTACTTTATCCTTTAATTCATGATTTCGTTTCCTGGGTTAATATATTTTCCACCAGCTGTGGAGGGAGACATGTCTGTGTTTTAATAGCTGAGCATGTTTAAAGTGAGCATTGCCTTCTCCTTGCTGTCTACGCTGTATGGCAATGGCTTGAGAGCCATTTTCCAGCATTTGACAGTCAGTACTTTACTACTTGTAAGAATTCTTGGCTCTCTAAAGTATTGTTTGCATTAGAATGTTCTTCAGGCTCTGATCCTTTCTGTACTGTTTGGATAGATCCTAGATGCAGAGTTGTTTAGCACTGGAAGTCCCGGTCAGTGTAATGCTCTAAGCAAATATAAGTACACCTCTGGTTGTGGATGATAACTGCTTTGCCCGATGTGGCAGGGATTCTCTAGGACCCTTCCCAGGCTTTTGAGAACAAGGTCTACATCAGAATTTGATCCTTCAGCTTCCGTGCTGTTCAGCCATGGGAAAGCACTACACAGTAATCGTGAGTTTACAATTCTATGGGCATTTGCCAGCTGTCTTGAGGCCACCAGCCTGTTTACTTGGAATATTTCACTGGGGAAAAGAGGTGTGTGCGTGCATGCGTTTGTTCCTGATGCTGGGCTTTCCACGCAATCCAAGCAGCCAAACCCACTTGGACTCCAATCTCTTAACTTCCCTGTGATGGTTCTGCTGGGCTGGGCAGAGGTAGGTATATAGCATATAGGCCACTCTTATTTCAGCAGCATTTCTATCCTTGCGAAACTGTAGTGAAAGCAGAGTTAGCCCAATTATGTTTACACTGATAATCAAGTGAAAAGTGCTGTTAATTTTACAACATTATGGTAAGAATTTTAGAGTCTCTAAAGAGCAGCAGTTACTCAGGTCAGTCCACATAAATGCTAGGACATTTGTTTTCATTCATTGGAAGTGTAAATTGTTTGTTTAACATATGGTCACCTGTGGTGCTTTAATGCCTCGCTGGATATTTGGTAACTTTTGATCTCTCCAGCCGGTGGGTTAGGGCTTTTTTTTTCTTCTTGAAATGAGAATTTGGGGTCATTCTATGGGACAAAATGTTTAAAACGTTTCCTTAGGCTCCTTTGTGGTGTTAAGATGGAGTACACGAAGGAGCAACCAGGCGATCTTATCTTGAACTCTATTCTCATTCAGAAGCCATAGACAAATATCAAATGTTCTTCTGTTGCCAAAACAAGGGGGTAAACTTCAAGATAAACCTTTCTGTTTCTGGTTTTAAGTGCTTGAAGCCTTATTATCTGATTAGGAGAGGGCTGGGTGTTTTGCTTTTTCAACTAAAGAAGAAACTGCAGAAAAGAGAACTTTCTCCCATAAAATCTTTTATGTTCATATGAGTAGCTTTCAGTTTATTTTAAGCAGGAATGATAATATCTGGTTTATTTTTGAAGATCACGAGATTTCACATCGAATTTTTCTTTCAAGATAGTTCAGAGACTAACTTAAAAAGCAGAAAAACAAAAGGAGAACATTTCCTTCCTGTCAATTACAATCTGAGAAAAAACTTGTATGACTTGTCACGTAAATCTTATATTTAATAATTTGATTTCCATGGATGTGTAATGCCCTCTGTGAGAGACAACAGGCATTGGGGCTGAGATGTGCCAGGGCCTTCTAGGAGGATACTTTTTGTCCTGGCCGAGTCATGTTTTACTCTGTTGGGCCTTTACCCAGCCTCTCCTTGATGTCAGCAAGAGTCTTCCTCATGCCTTTGTTGGATGCTGGGTTGGAATTAGTCTGCATATGGCATTTCCTTTCAAAGGCAAAGCACACTTTTATTTGCCAGAGTTAACAAACAGCAGTAACAAAACCTATGGCTAAACACTTTGGGGCTGTAGTCTCTAAATTCCATCTGTTAGATGCAATAGATCCTCTCTACTGCATTCTGAGCCTTCTACTGGTTTTTATTTACAGGGATGCGTTTTATTTCAAGGAGAAGTATTATCTGAGTAAAATTGGAGGAAGGACTAATGGAATCACCCCAGCTTCAGTTCTCAGGCTTTAGGAGATAATGGGAGAATTTAATGATGCAATGAGAAAAGTTAATGCTTTGATCCAATTCTTTAGTGAAATCCTGCATATTTTCCTTACTTGAGTAAAATCACCATCATTTAACTTCCTGCAATCTTAATTAATCTTCTGCTAGTGACAGATTATCATATAATCAGTATAGTGCCAGTTTATTGGAAATGTGTTCTGTGAGTTACACTCTGGGATTGCAAGTGGTTGGAGAGGTTATTAGTAGCTGGGTGGAAGAAAAATGGAACAAAAGAGCTTTGAAGCAGCTACCTTTGCAGCACCACTGCCTTTGTGTTGGGGGAGTGGATTTCCTGGTTTTAATGGGCTATCAAGAGCAGCCAGTTTTGACGAAAACCATTGAAGAGTGCCTTTGGAGTAAGGAGAAATAAGACATTTCAGACTCAAAACTTTTCCTGAGGTAGAGTTTAACAATCCTGCTCTATCACACCCACTCCAGCAATTTTTGTGACTGGCCAGGTTTTGAGCTGGGGGAAGGGAACAGCTTTCCCATTGGCCATAAAATTCACAGAGTATTTCTTCTGAAGACAATAAAGCTGGGAGAAGGCCCCTTTATTTGCTGTGAAAATCATCA
>JAVSBS010026253.1:28093-41047 GCA_033124195.1 Coracias cyanogaster | reverse complement strand
TGAGCCTCCTTTTCTCCAGGCTCAACACCCCCAGCTCCCTCAGCTGCTCCTCACCACACTCCTGCTCTAGACCCTTCACCAAGTCCACTACTTATTTTGACAAATATCTTCTTTTTATCTAGCACAAGATGCTTTCTTCTTGCATGCTGAAACACCTTCCCACTTTACATCTGTTATTCTTAACAGCAGTACTGTTCATACAAAAAATAATGCAAAAATAATCATACAATTTAAAAAACCCCTCCATTTTCAGACTTGAAATAATTAAAAAGATGTGGTTTAAAATCTTTAAATAATTATTTCGTTAAATGGATATAAAGCAATAAAGCACATCTGTGAAAAACGATACTTCATGCAAAACTCTTCCGATCAATTCTGAGTCTTCAGGACAAAAAAGGGAAGTTGTGAAGCAGATGCTTCATGTTCGTTACCTTTTGGCACCAATTACCCACCCACGATCGGATGCCATTCACCAAAATGATCCTCTAGTCCATCTCCTCTGAGAAAGCTGCAGCGCTCTGCGGAGAGAACAGCAAGGAGCGGTGTGGTAGAGCTGTGTGATAGCTACTCAGCGTACAGCTTCGCTTGGACTACTCAGTGTAGAGATCTGCTCACCTTAAATGATGGACATGGAGGTGAAGAGGATCAGGAAACAAGACCTGCAGGGTTGGGGTGGTTTTTTTTTCCATTTAGGCAAATGTTTTCTTCTGAGGCAACACCATTTCCCTGCAGGGCTCCCAGGACTTGTTTCCTCTGCAGAACAGCCTCAGCATTATCTGCTCCCAGATGTGGACATTGAGATGCGTTAAACTCAGGAATGAGGCTCCAGGACAGACTCTCGGTAGGAGCAGCAGAGGCAAATGCTGATCCTAGTCTTAAATTAAAGCTTGATTAACTTATTAACAGGATTATATACCGGGGACTGCACTCAGTGAACCCGTGATGTCCTTTTCAATCCGGTGTCCCCAACTCATGGAGCATGTGTCACCAGTAATTGCCAAGTGCTTACAGAGGGCACAAAAATGCTTGTAAAAATAAACTTGTCATGGCACACAGATTACATAATGACAATGCCCATGTCAGGAGCTGTAAAGACCCGTGTCACTCATGGCTCTGCTGCTTCAAAGTCAGATGTCATAGCAGTATAACAGCGCTTAGAGAGGCTCTGGGAAGAGAGGGAGAGGGAATTGCCAAGAGCATTGTGCCTGAAGAAATCACAGTTTCTATCTTCACACAGTTTGACAAGGTCCAGACTCTCCCTTTTTGGGGGGTTTCCCCAGTGATTCGCCTTTTTTCTCACTTGTGTAGTACTGAAAGTGAGGACCCAACTTCCCACAGCCACTTGCCGCATTCACAGGGCATTCTAAGTCTGGAAAGATGTTTTGAGCAGGGAAAAAATCGCTGTGCTGCAGCTGCTTTCTGGCACCAGAGCTGACCTGATATTGCAGCAAAGCTGCTGAAAGGATCCCGAAAGGAAGACTGTGGCTTGAGGAACATCACAGTGGGTGTACACCAACGTGGTATCTTCAGCCTGCAGGAGACGTGGCACATCATACACAGATGAAGACATGAGAAATTTTCATACATTTGTTCCCCAGCACTCCAGTGGTGCACAGGATCCCTGCAACTGGGAACCATGAAAGCCTCTCTTGGTGCATCTCTGACTTACAGCAGATGTCATCGTCCAGATGCACATTTACCTCCAGGATACAGATGTGTGAGCCACCAACTCAGCGTTCATCTGTCCCCATAGCCTGCTTGATGCAAAAGCTTGGATCAGATAGTGAGATTTAGTTAATTTTGATACCTGTGAAAGGAAATGAAGACATTTAAGAAACAAACGTGAAGTCCTCCAACAAGGACTGGGCCTTCTCGAGTACGGATACTTTACAGTGCTACAGAGGTGCCAGGGCTGGCAGCGGTGTTGCCTCATCCTTTCCAAGCAATATGCAAATGCTAAAACTGTTAAAAACCCACTTGACTCACAGCTCCTCCTCCACTTGACATTTAAATTGAAGATCAAGATTAGGCAAAGTGCATCAGAATACCTGGATTTAAAATCAGGTGACATTCTACCGGTACCACTTAGAGATGGCTGAGTAATGATCAGCTGAGCAGGGGCAAATTCTGACCATCCAGATCTGTTTTCTGCAGAGGTACCTTCATTATGCGTTCACCGATAGTCAGATTCCCAGCGGATCGGTGTGACAGTACTATGGGTTGTGAATGTTAACTGAGTTCTGTGACAGGAGAAAGGTTTTATGTTTGTGAGGGATTTCGATAGCTCTGTGGAAGAAACTTCTTTACTACTCCCTTGGTAAAAAAAAAACAACTAAACACCCCCCCAAAAAAGAGCCCAGCACAAACCACCAAACCCACACACACAAACCCAACTTCTGGGAATGTCAGGATACATTTTGAGTAAACTTCCTCTATTTTAGATATTAAGGAACAGGGAGAAAATAAGATACAGATTTTCAAAATGACGTTATTTTGCATTTTTCAACCTGTGGCTTGGTTTGTTTTGTCAGTATGTATTTGTGGAGGGAGGCAGCAAACTAAAATCATTTATGACCGTGACATTAGACAGATTCCGTCCTCTGAAGCACACAGGCAGCCTGAGACACACACAGAGGCAGTATCATTGACTTGCTGGTGTTTTGGCTTGAAACCTATCAATAAACAGTAGAGTAATTAAGTTACAGGGGACACGTCTGATATTTTTTACTCATTTTTTGATTCATTGTTTATCCTGCTTAAATGCCTGTAAGCTGACGGTTACAGTGCAGACTCCTGTTGTGTTCTCTACTCTTGATCACTCACTCCATCTTCCCAGCATAATTTTGTTCCACGTAATCTTGCTTTCAGGCTTTTCTCTGCAGAACTCTTTATTTGTACTCCTTCTAAAGACTTCTACTTCCATATAGTTTGCCAGCTCTAAGCCATCCTGGCCACCAAGCCTTTGTTCTTTCCATCTGTAGCTACACTGCTGCAGAGATGAGCCAGCTTACTAGAGCTGAGACATTGTATTCCTCTCAGGGAAGCTTTTTCATACTCCTCCTTTCATAGTTTTTCTTGACCCTTCAAAAGATGGAGCAGCTCTTTGTACACAGCACAGAAAACAGCCTCCCACACGCTTCTGTTCTGTGGTTGCCTTTAGTACACGAGGAGCCCCCGTGACTGATAGTGCAGAAGTCTGTGTGTTAACGTCCTTTGTAAAACCATCTATTTCCTTTCCTCCAAGTCTTGGTGTGCTAATTCCAGCACGTCAATCGTTGGGGCATTACAGAGATCAGAACTCATTCACTGCCTGAACCGTGCTCAAACACACCGTTCTGAGCAGGTCCCGCTAAAGACAACCACAAGTCACAGCTAAGATCTGAGACAAAAAGAAAGGCGTTTTATTTCAGCGTGTTCAATACATTTTTAAAGCAAACCCATCTCTATTTTTAGCTGAAAAGCACCAGCTCTGAAAAACTCATGCTGTCTGTAACACCAGGTACATCTCCATTAGAAGCCTGAACCAGACAACTCAGATCTGGAGGAGTTTTTCTTACAGTGACTGACAAACAGTATTTTTCTATCAAGTCTGTACCTGTCTCCCTGAGCTGAATACACCTGGCAGATGGGCATAATCATTGTATGAGAAACAGCAGATCTATTGGGGGAACTAAGGGCAAAACCACTGCTGGATCTATCTGTACAACACAGCAAACCTCTGTCTGAGCAAGTTTATTTTCCTGTGTTTATTTTCCAGTTCCATTTTTCACCTCCCAGAAAAATGAGTTGCTGAAGCTTATTTTGAACTAGGCCCCGTCAAAGGCTGACCTTGCCTGCAATAAAAGATTTTTTCTCTATCAGCTACTTGAGCATTTTGAAGCTAATTTTGGCCAGTAATTTATGCATGATGATATATACATAATGTCTTTAGGAGACACATTTGTTAAGGCTGACAATAGTAACTGCCAGGTAGGTGGTAGGTGGAGCTGTTGGGAGTGTTTGCCATCCTTTCTAGGGAAAATAATTGATGTACTTCTCCACACTAAGAACGTCATTAATGACCTTCATTTAGGAACTACATAGCGAGAACAGGGATACACTGGAGAACAGAATTCCCAAAGCACAGGATCCTAATCCGTTGGCCCCGCTGGCAAATCGCCTTAGCAGAGCAGGGTTTGCAAGGTCTAGAACTGCCAAGGTCTAGAACCAAGGTGCTTACTCCTCTCACTAGAGCAGTAAACAACAACTAGGCAGTACTCTGGGTCACTTTGGAGGTGAGAGGACTGAGTATTTGCATGACTTTATCTGCTTCTGAGTAAATTCTGTCAAATTCTGATATTCCTTCCTCTCTTCCATCCTCAATTCTTACAGTTAACAACCTTGCCACAATCCGGTTTGTGTCACTGAAGTAACACTCTCCCTTGTATGCTTCCCTTTTAATTGTTACAGAATGCCAGTATTTTTTTTCCCATCTTAAAGAAATAAACGTTTGCTTTAGTACCATTTACAGCCTGGTACCTGGATATTGCTTGTTTCCTAGTGCATTCCCTCGGTAACTATTTTTCTTGCACTTTGACAGACTCTGCGGTCCCGGGTGGCTTTATAAGGTGGTCTGTGTTTCAGCAGGCACTGGCCCTGCTTTCTCACCTCTGTTTTATCAGCTCTCTCCTGGCTGAGGCTAATCAGGCAATGGCAAAGCCAGCGGGATTGAGAGAGGTGCCAGGAAAACTCTCAATCAAAGACTCTCGGAAACAAGTGACTGCCCACAGTTGGCACAGACCTGACAAGACAGGTTAGGAGCAAAGGCTGCTTGTAATGAGGATCACTTGTTTAGCTTTTTCTGTGTGTAAGTAAGAGATTAAAGAACTTAAGATCAGCCTTTCCTGGGAGAGAGGTCCTGGCAGCTCTACTCCTGCGATGTGAAGAGCTAGCTTCAAAACCACTACACCCACCTTATTTTACACAGCCTCGACAGCCATGCGTGCTTTTGACTTGGTCACTGCTGAGCTGAGACTGCCCCCATGGAACAAGTGGCTGGCCAAAGACAGAATTCCTGAATGAAGGAGGAAGAAGTCAGAGGCTGCTGGCGTTTTTTCAGCCCCTCAGCATGAGCTCCTCTATCATTGCTGAAGGAGGAATGAAGCTGAACCAAACACAACGTGAAGGGTTTGGAGTCAAAGCTTATCTGTCTCACCAACATATCATGTAGGTAAAATGCATCCACATGTGTGAGCAAATGACGTTGACTGGAACTAAATATAGTGCTTCAGGAGATGGCCTGCTGCACTGGTAACGCTGGACGAACAAAGGAATAGATTGTAATTTCTCCCAGGGTTATCTAAACTGCTGTGTCTAATTTTGGCCTCCCTAGGTTTCTGGAGGTTGCTGTTAGCAAAAGACAGTGGTGGGTGGAGCAGTTCCCTTCTTGGCAGCTCAGCCAAAGAAGCCTGCTCCAGTGCACGTCATCTCCCACCTCTACGGCTCGTGCAGGTGAGCCAGCTGGATGCCACGCTGGAATAAATTCCTACACCCTTTGCTAGAGAGAACCTTTAAATAACTTTCCCTTTTCCTGTTATGCCTTCATTGTTTAGATGATGCAAGGACAAATCCTACTAGCCTTGAGGGGTCTTCAGGTGCCATTTGGAAACATCTGAGCAGTCTTAGCCCCAGATGACCTTTAGCTTGTGCTGCGTTGTGCAGTTGCCAAGTAGCAGGAGAGAAGTGAAGCTTCAACTATTCCAAATCCAGCCCTACAAGGGAAATGTGAAACGTTGAGTCTGCTCAGCCCTAAGAAGTTCATCTCTATGTCCTCTTATTTTCTTACCTCCTAGTTTGTGGAGGCCGGGAAAATGAGTGGGTGGGAAGGGCAGGATTGTTGGAGCTGAAGAGAGAAGGGGGACGTGCCTCAAGGGGTAGGTAAATACAGGTCTGTGTTGACACACTTTGAAGAGTTGATTGTATCCATTGAGCTGGTTTGATAGTAAGTTGATTTTGGTCTCAGAAGCTGTCTACTTGCATACATTTTAAAAATTGTTTCTTGCTTCCAAGTTTCATCATCCAGATGAACAGATTCTCCCCTGCTGTTTTAAAGGGGAAGGCAAGGGCTGGCTTAGAATTGTCAAATAGGTGGTGATTTCTCGTAATCAAGTTAAAGTTTGAGCAGCTCTTTCATGTTCCTTTGGTCAGTATGATTCGTAAGGTCTCTTATTTTCATGGAGAATCCTTTCATCCCATGTTTCAAAATAAACCTCATCCTGGAGTATCAGTGAGGCCAAACCGGAGTGATTTAAATCTCTGTTTTGGTAGAAATTACCCATGTCCTCTGCTTTAGTATCTTTTAGATCCTTTCTGGCTGTCTACACTTGAAGATTGTTTTATAAAATCATAGAATTTTGGTCCTTCCATCTCTCTTTATGAGACTTGAGTCCAAAACAGATAGAGTGCAGTTCAGAGACTTGATAAACAATCATCCTTCCTTATCAGCTTAGCAACATGAGGCACAAACAAAGGACCCCAAGACGTTTCCATAGCCCCGCGTGACTCAGTGCATTGCGAAAGCCTCTAAGATGCCAGAGCCTGAAGCTAATCCATGGAAAACAAACTTATCTTAGAAGGAGGATCACTTCAGAAGCTGATGGAGTCTGGGAGCATCCTAGAATTGGTTGAGTTTGCCTCTGGGAAGGCTTGAGTACCAGCTGCTAGGGGATGATTCAGTGACAACAACAGCTTGCTTCTCAGAGATGTAACTCAGAATTTGTGGTGCTTGCAGGGATAAGGAAGTAGCCTCTGAATAAATGTTTCATGAAATAAATAGCTAATGTAAAAGGAATTTAAATGTGTTATCCAGAAACAATTCACTCCGAGTCTAAAATAGTCAGCAAAAAGGCACCAAGGCTGCTCTACAGTTACAAACACTGCAAGCAACGATGTTCCCCTTTGCACAGATGATGCTACTACATGTGGTTGTGCCAGTAACACCCAGGGGATAAACCCAAAATAAATACATTGATAATCTGTTAGTATCTGAAGGCTGGGGCCTTCTCAGAAGGCATTTAGGACTTAAACCTCGTACTTGTACGAGCAGGTGCAATAACCACGCTGCTGTCTCCAAGAAGGAGTTTGATCTGTTACCTGGCACTGCATCTTCTAACAGGGACCTTAAGCATACTCGGGGGACAAAAGGACCTTTTTTATTCTTATTAAAATGTCAACTTACATGGCAGCATTTATTTTATTTTGAACTATATGGTAGGGTCAGGATCCCTTTGCACTTCCAAAGGACGGTCACTACTCTGAAGTGCTGATAAAAGGATGTACGGACAGAAGGGGTCACGAAATTAACAGTACAGCTACATGATGCTCATCAAATCAATTAGCTTAACTATTCTGGGATCACAGGTAGAAACCGATAGCTCAAATTTACATTTTTCTCCCTGTTCAAAGGCCATTCTTTCTTTGTGGGCATAAGCAAGAAGAGAACAGTACATGCACCCAGTATTTAATAACTGCTTTTGCACCTTGCTGAATGCGAAGGAAAAAAGATCCAAAGAAAGAATTGGTAGGATGTTAAATCTGCCAGGTCACTTAAAATGTACATCTTTTTAACTGAGGAAGTAATTCAGATCATTAAGGGGAGCAATAGTAAAAAAAACCTCCAGATAAAACAACTTTTCTCAGGAGCACATTTATCTTGAAATAGGGAAGCTGTAGAATTGGATGAATTATATCATTCACAAAGACCTTGCTGAATTCAGCGCCTGGAAACACTCGGGAATTATGCGAGTGACCTATTTTGATTTCACCAGCAGATGAAGTAGCTGCCTAGTCCCTCACCTCTGCTCAGGAGTTGTCCTGATTAACAGGCATCACAATGGGAGCAGCTGGAACTACTGCTAAACTTACTGCTTTCTAGTGGAACTTCTCTGTCAACGGCAGCATTTGCATTTAAATGAGGAAGTCAGACAAGTTGAAGTGCAGCAGTGCTTCCAAAGCACAAAGACAGCGTTAATCACCCAAAAGAGAAACCAGCAGTGCCCAAGCAATTCTACAGCCACCTCTGGAATCCAGCAATGCCCACACAATTCTACAGCCACCTCTGGAATCCAGCAATGCCCACACAATTCTACAGCCACCTCTGGAATCGTCACCTGTAAGAGTTACTCTGGCTTATTGCTGGAATTGTAGTCCAGAGATCCTCAAAACACAACTCAGTTCCTGTACAAGGGACATTGCCATCCTCCTCAAGCAAGAAAATTTTAAGCTCCTCTTCTTAATAGTGTTAATTGTTAAATGACAGGAGGCCAATTTCAGACAGAAAAATCTTCCAGCATCTCAAAGCTTTCAGGAAACTCATTTGTTCAGAGCCACAGAGAGTTTAATCACAGCCAATCATCCTCCATCTGGCATTGATACAGCCTGAGGAATTTTGATGAAAGAAGTGATTTCTTCTTACTTTCATCCCTGCTTTGTTGAAATAATGTAATTATTCTAATACCAGATATGAATTGTAGAGAAAAAACAAACCAACAAAAAACCCTTCAAAGTATTTTTAAAGTTACTCAGTACTGAAAGATACAGTGGAGGATCTTATCTTTTCAATTTTGGCTAGCCAATGAATATAATTTGCCTTCTCAAAGCCAATTTGCAATTTTTTGTGAACTACCAAGGTCCCACGAAATGCTTTGGGGACTGGTTTGTGTGCATTTGTAAATGCACTTCTGCTCTTTACCGAAAGAGAACAAAATCAGAGTTTTTTGGATTCTATATGGTCAAGAAATTTTGTGAATTTTTCTATTTGGAGTATCCTGACAGGGCACAGCATGAAGCAGTGCCAAACATGACGCCCCGATTAGGGAATGGGTTGCAACATGGCCAGAAGGCAAAGTTTTCCCAGTTCGGCAACTTAAGAAAAAAGATCCAGGTTATTTTTAAGAAGTAAATAAGCAAGTACTGGTAGGTGATCAAGTAATCAAACAGCATTATTATTTAAACTGTATATCCCAAAACATTTCCACATTTCCTGTCTGACAGGTGAGGTCTGTTTATTCACCTGCCTTCACCACGTGGAGATCACTCACCGTGAAACTCTCAGAAGAGCATCGGCATCAAAGGACTTCAGCGCCGGTGCCACACGCGCTGTCCTGCCTTCGTGCATACTTCAATCCTTTGACTTGTCCCTTAGGGACCGACGGTGTGTGATATAATCGCATACTCGGAGATGAAAGGCTAAGCAGTGATTTATTTAACAGTCTAGATAGTCCAACGAACCCAACTGGGTTTGGCTGCAGATGTAACTCCACATCACGCTAATGTAAAAGTTACCCTAAGGTGATCATGGCAGCTCTTCTAAGTAGATTAGGGATAAATTTGACAAGCGTTCTCTAGTTTGTGCTCAAGAAAGCTAACTGACAAAGTCAGGAATATTTCCACCTAGACAGATTAAAATCTTCTTGAACTCTAATGGGGAGGGGGCTGAGATGGCACCTCTCCATTTCCCGTGACTCCATCTACGTGCCCTCAACACTCAGTCCACATTCTCCAACAGTTTCAAAGACTCTTTTACTAATGGCTTGTGGTACTTCATATAAATCTTTGAAGAGCATCAAATCCTGGATCTGCTACGAATATAGATGTAGCACACGCAATGCCAGAACAGCACCTGCCGTCCGGAAGCTGGAGGTGCACGAGATGCAAGGTTTGGATGGAAAGGAGCGTTCAGTTCTACACCAAAGTAAAAACACAGGCTAAAAACTCCAGCAGTCAAATCTAAACCCAGAGGAACTCAGATAATATCGGCTTTAATGTATTCAATGGAGCTTCATGTAATTAACTGTTCCAGAAAGGAATGGAAAAACCTGATGGTTTGCAGAAGTAATTTAACACATCTTGGACTGCGTTGGCTTGTCCCAGAGATTAAAAGAAATCTCTGCAACTTCAGTAAAGAGTCACTCCAGCAGATAGCTTTAACACTCTACGGCAGGAATGGATGAGGCTACAATACACATTGTCCTCTCTAGAGGGAGGAAGTTCGTTTCCAGTCTCTAAGGCCCATTCCAGCTCAAAATTCCAGATGGTCCATATTTATCTCAGGCAACTTCAGCTTCTCTGCTTTGCTCAAAGTCTATTTTAAGTCATTCTATCTTTGAGGAAAAATTTCCTCTGGAATTTCTCAGAGATTAGACCCAAGAAACATTCCATGAGAACAACTCTACCTGTTGCATGAGCGGATTTTCCCTAGGGTTTCAACACCTTGTAACTTACTACAAGGACACAAAATACAAAGAGGTACCTACCATACATACTGCCGATGCAGGTCTGACTTAAGCTAGGTGGTGATGACTGGAGAAAAAGCTGGAATAACAGCGAAAAGAGAGCAACAGCTGCTCCATAAAGAGAGGCACCAATTATTAGCCACATTCCTCAAATATTAGCCATATTTTAGTTTAATTTCATTTCATTTTACTAACATTTTGATGAAGTAAATGTAGAGATTTCTTTTTTTTTTTTCCTCTCAAAACCCCTAGAACTGAGTTACAGGCTTTGTCAAGGCTTGGGATTCAAAGTCCTGGGCAGAATAGCTTAGAAATTTAAAGTAAAAAGCCTGTTGTAAACTCTAGAAAGCTGCAGTTTCCACCTGGACTTTAACTTAGCCGGTTTAGCAGGTGTTAGGATGTAATTTTCCTTACTTTGACTGTTCTTGTATTGAGCTCTATAAGTCAGTTTAAGCTAAGTGCACTTTTAAATCCCAGAACATGACAATAAAACGTTGTGCATCCATTTTCTACAATTCACAAGGAGATTTGAAAATAAACAAACACAAAACCCCTGAGCAAACCCAACAAACTTAAGTCCCCTGTGAATTCAGGGCCTCAAAAATTATTTATTTGTCATTTCAGGTAAATTTTTGCATTTAGCCCACTTTAGGCCTCACTGTTTACAGTGGTGATGCAGCTCCAACAGCTCTCCCACCACCTTACCAATGCTCTTTGAAGCTGCAGATTTCTTTTATTTTGACCTAATGTTTCAAAATTATTTCCTCAGCTATTAGATATTGAGGTAGGTCTCAGATCACAGTGACCTGGTTTCCATAAAATATAATCACTGTTTTGAGAATTAGGCCTCTTATCATGCTTTATGACAAAAAACAGGCTCTCAAACATAAAGACCTTTCAAATTAAAATATTATTTCCCACAAGCTCAACCCTTTTCTTCCTCTCTCCCCCTCCATAGGGAAGTCCTAGAGGTTAACAAAAGTTCAGGGATGAGGTTGCCTTTTAATTTTTTTTTGTCCATAGTAACATAAGCACCCGCAATCTTGAAGAAGGACATTTCATCATAGATAGGAAGGAATTATTAAAGTTACTGACCTGGGTAACGGAGCATTTGGGTACACTGAGAACACTGCACTCCCAGGCCTGAAGAAAGGCACAAACTGGCCTAACTGGCTTTTCCTCCTCTTAAAGCCACCTCACTGGAGCATGCTCATGAAGGGAGGGACCTGGACTTTCTGGTTCAGCAAAACATGGCAAAGAAGGTATTTCTAAACGTATAATGCTTGTTTTCACTAAAGTTTTAAAAGAAAAGGGTGCAAAGCTCATTCAGCAACTAAATCCCCAGTGTCAGAGGAGCAGGTGATGAAGCCTCTGTGCCAGGTGACTGGGATTGGTTTGAGTGAAGGCTGAGGAGCAGAAAGAGCAGGGCTTGGGGTGACCTGCTTCCCATCAGGCCATCAGTCTTCATTCTACCTTCCTTTCTTTTTATTTTTTTAAATGTTATTTTTACTTTTTCCATTTAGAAATAGGTCCTTTGAATAGACCGGTACTAGCGAGTGAAGTCGAGTGGATAACCTGTTAGATCTCTTGCCTTTCTTCCATTTCTCAACCCTTTTTCTTTACCTATTTGAAACGTTTCTGCCTATCAAGAAGGGCGATCATCTGTCAGCTCTTTCTTTTGAACTGCCAGACACTAATCTCAAGTCTGGATCACACTGACTTGTCAAGAGAGAGAAAATTATCACCTTTGAATCACTTGCCTGAGCAGTGACCTACTGGGATGGGAATACATCTTTAAAAGGGTGCTCAAGTGCCAGTTGTTAAGAAGACTCCGTGGGGTGATGCAAACACTTAAATTAAAGACGCAAATCTAGCCCCAACACTGGCCAGTCATTCTGGTGGGTATGTGACTTGTTCGGCCTGTTTTCAAAAAGGTTTCTGTGCTTTTTGCTTTGGGGTGGGTTTTTTTTTTGGCCCATGTGATGCTCCTGTAAACTGCACCAGTTTGCAGCACTCTGCCTGCATCTCGAAATAGCAAAGTATCTACGGATCCGTGCTCTGAAGCTCTCCCCCTTTTGTCGTCAAGTGAGAGCTCTGCCAGGGATGCAGAAATACTTTCACTTCACTAATTTCACCATTAGATGTCTCTGACCGATCATCCTTCCTAACTCCAGCCAGACCTGCCTTCAGCACTGCGTCATACCTGCATTCAGTGTCACCATGGCAGCTCTGGAGAACTTCTGGGAGGTCAGGTGGGGCTTTGGAGAGGGGACAAGACAGAGAACTGCTGCTATCCTGCCCTGCTGTGCTGGTGGGGAGCAAAGGGGGAGTTCAGGAAAGCAGCAAACTTGTTTGCCGGTCCCAAAAATATTATCCTAGGTGTTGTGCATTTGGTCCTCTGTGTACTAAATGCTGCTTTGCTTAATGCCAGTGGGTGTTTATCTACCAGATACCCTCACCATAAGAAGTGCTAAGTGTGATTATTTTAAAAATAGTACCCAACCACCCTTGGAGTCTGAGTTGAGTATGCCTGGCTGAAGTGTACTGCTTAGAATTATAGGATCGTTTAGGTTGGAAAAGACCCTTGAGATCATTGAGTCCAAGTGTAACCCAGCACTGCCAGGTCACCACTAACCCATGTCCCTCAGCACCACATCTCCATGGCTTGGAAACCCCTCCAGGG
>JAVSBS010026253.1:0-27019 GCA_033124195.1 Coracias cyanogaster | reverse complement strand
CTGGCACCATTGCAGGTGAGGTTGGCCGGGGCTCTGAGCAACCTGCTCCAGTTGCAGATGTCCCTGCTCCCTGCAGGCCGGTTGAACGAGATGAGCTTTAAAGGTCCTTTCCCACCCAAACCAGTCTGTGATTCCCTGGTTCCCCAGGATGGACGACTCGTACTGCCTGTCAGCTCTCCGGTCCCCCTTCTACCCGCTGCCGACGCCAGGCTCGCTGCCGCCCCTGCACCCCTCGGCCATGCACCTGCACCTCTCGGGGGTCCGGTACCCCCCCGAGCTCTCGCACTCCTCCCTCTCCGCCCTGCAATCCGAGCGCATCTCCAGCCTCGCTGCTGCCGAGAGGTACAGGGGGAACGATGGCCGGGGCAGGGTGGGGGAGGACAGACGGACGAGGCACCCCCGGCGATGCTAACAGGCGTCTGGGGGTTGTTTGGGGGTGGTTTTGTTTTTTTTTTGGCTTGTCTTTGCAGGCTGCAAATGGACGAGGAGCTGCGGCAGAGGGAGCGGGAGCGGGAGCGGGAGCGGGAGCGGGAGAAGGAGCGAGAGCGAGAAGCTGACCGGGAGCGGGAGAAGGAGCGTGAACGGGAGCGGGAACGGGAGAAGGAGCTGGAACGAGAGCGGGAGAAGGAGCGGGAACGGGAGCTGGAGAGGCAGCGGGAGCGTGCCCGGGAGAAGGAGCTGAGCATGGTGAAAGCCATGGAGGGGCCCTTCCTCCCCGTGGCCGAGCTGCACGGGCTGCGGGGACACCCGGCCGAGGAGCGGGGCAAGCCGGTGGAGCCGCTGGCACCCGGCAGACCAGGTAACGTGCCCACGGTTGACACTGGGGGGGCTGCTGCCTTCGGCGCAGCTTGTCGCCGTCCCCTTTCCCTTCCAGATGGCAAAGCCGAGGGGGTCGATGGCCCTGGGAGGTGGCTCGGGATGGAGCCGGGCTCTCGCGGCTGCCAGCTCGCTTTGCCAGGAGCCCAGCTGCTCTCGGCGCGGCGACGCGGTGCCTGTGCCATCTGACGTGGGCCAGGACGGCAATGCGCCCGGTGCCGCGGCACGCCTGGCAGCTGGGCTGGCAGCCCCTCCCCGCTGGCCTCCGCGTGCTTCCCACCCCCGGGGATGCTCAGGGGGACTCTCTGCACCCCGAAATACCCCTGGTAGCCAATGATGGCCACGGGTTAGCCCCCCGACTTTCCATGCCCTGACTCTCCGGCACCCCATTTCCAACCCAGAGAAACTCAAGGACTCGGTGCTGCCGACGCCGAAGCCCATCCAGCACCCGCTGCACCAGCCGCCGGCCTCCCACCACCCCGTGCCCAGCCTCATCCCCAACCACAACGTGTTCCCGCTGCCGGGGAGCAGCGCGGCCACGGCCCTGCTCATCCACCGCACCAACGAGGAGGAGAAGTGGCTGGCCCGGCAGCGCCGGCTGCGCCAGGAGAAGGAAGACCGGCAATCCCAAGTCTCGGAGTTTCGGCAACAAGTGCTAGAGCAACACCTCGACATGGGGCGCGCCCCGAGCCAGCCCGAGCCCGAGCATCGCCCCGAGCACCCCAGGTAGGGATGGAGCTTCCCGCTGCGTAAAACCTCGCTGTGTTTCCCCACCTTGCAGCCGGCCCTGCTGTAATATCGACAGGATGCAAGCTAGAGCACAGGAAGTTCAACACCTCAACATGAGGAGGAACTTCTTGCCTGTGAGGGTTCCAGAGCACTGGAACGGGCTCCCCAGAGAGGTTGTGGAGGCTCCTTCTCTGGAGACTTTCAGGACCCATCTGGATGCGGTCCTGTGTGACCTGCCCTAGATCCTCTGCTCCTGCTTGGCAGGGGGGTTGGACTCAATGATCTCCAGAGGCCCCTTCCAACCCCTCACATTCTATGAGTCTATGAACATACTGCCCTTAGAGGTGGGATACATATCATCAAGGATGCGTGTCAACATACCTCGTGCTCTCCTTCTGCCATGATCAAAAAGGTGGCTTCTGGTTTAAAGAGCTGTTAATGAAGTGACTTGGAGGCAGCAGGCTCAAGGAATTGTGTCTCTCTCTGTGCAATACCAGGGAAAATGGAGTGCACGGTGCTGGAGTCCTGAAAATGCACATTCAGTGCTATGGATCAGTGGGACTGGGAACATACCTGGATTATTACATGCTCTACAGGTGCTTCCCAGACCCTGTACAGGTTGGAGCACTCGCAGCTGCTTCTGAGAAAGTTATTTCTTCACAATCAGTAGGTATAGATGAGGAGCTCTTAGTTCTCGCTTCACAAAGAATGTTTTTGATGAGCACAGGGTGCCGTCTCACACCCAGCTGCCGCTGTGTTTAGTGCCCAGCGTCTTGTAGCACCAGATGTTTCAGAGAAAGGTGTAAAAAGTTGCAGAGAGGATGAGAATGCAGTAAGTGACTTTTAGGCAAGTTTTGCTCATGCATTCTGACGTTGAATCCCAAGGGGTTTCTATTTCTCCTCCAATATTGTATTTCTTTGACGTCTTCTAAATGTGGATGTTCTAATTATCCACGCAAATGCTCAGTTCTCTTTTGGCTCTTACTGAATTCCTGCAGGTCACCAGCTCTGGCTCACAATTTCCCTGCTGAGTCACTGCTGAATATGCACAAATCTTGGTGGTTAGGACAGTCTGACCCTTAGCTTCCAGCAAAACAACGTTCTCTTCACTCTTTTAAGAGATTACTTCAAAGAAACCCTTTCAGGTGGATATTAATCGAAACAATAAATGCTTTTACCTTTCAGAAAGGGCTTGGTGGGGCGGTAGGTTTACTCTTGGAGCAAACCTAGAGTTTGGAGCAATGGAAATGCAATCCCAGGACAGGCTTTGCTCGCTATTAGCAGCAACAAGCGTCGCAGCTGTGTCTGGTCCTGCCCTGCCCCTTGCTCCTGCAGAGCTCCAGGTGTAGCTAATGCCGAGTCGTTACCTTCCACAGCAGCTGGTAAAAGAAGGGGCAGGCTTGAAATTGCTCCTCAGACACCATCAGACTGTTCTAGAAGGCTGTTCTGCTCGGGTGAGTAGTAAAAGTATCAATCTGTTTTAGCATTAATGATATTATTAGTGATGGGAAAGTAAAGATAACGTTCTCTGTGTCATATGGGGCTACAGGTAGAGGCTGTGAACTTTGCTGGGTGGCCAGTTACAGTCTTTGATAATTCACAGCTTGTCCTAGAAGCTTCTCATTTAATTTCAAAACACTTAAAATGCTGATTAAGAGATTCTCTTGGTTATTTAAGGGATACAGAGGGTTTGGGGACAGATTTGGATCTTGTGCTCTGGTCGAAGGACTCTCTGACCTCACTTTTAAATTTCTCTTTCATTTGTTCGTGTCAATCAATTCCCAAAGGCAAAGCCATTGTTTGTGTTATTTTGCTGAGTGGCTCAAGGAGCCACCTAACCAAGCTGATGTACCAGAAGTAGCTGTATATATTTTAGTATATTGCTGTAAGGTGTCAGTCAAATGGATCCCCTTGCTGAGCAGCAATTGGAAGTGTTTCTACCCCCTGATCTTGTAGGTATTAGAAGTACGTGGAATGAAGGTGGTGGTGAATCAGGTGTTGCCCTTCAAGAGTAGTTTCTATTCAGTCTTTGAAAGCAGTGTATTTTTCCAGTGCCTTGTGGATTGAAGCACTTTTCTCTGCAAAATTCCTTATAGAAAACGGGGTAATTTGCCCTGCTCTGGAATGCAGCCTCTTCAGGAGTGCAACGTGGCTTGAATTACTCCATGGCGGGGGTTTGAGGAGAGCAGGTGAAGAAAATGGTTTTAACTAGAAATGCAGGAAGGCAAACTAATCCCTTATGATTAAATCCTGCAAGGGGCAAAGGGAAGTTCTTTGTACTCACTCGAAGCCTACTTGGTCATTTGTAGATCTACAGGGCCAGGAGGGGCCATTAGATGATGTAGGGCCACACAGGTGTGGTGAGTTGCCATGTGGAGCTAATTGGCCAAGCTGGGCTTCAGGCAAGAAAGGGCCAGGAGGCAAGATGAGTGATGATATTTAGATACAGGGCATCCAAAGCGGTGGCCTGAGGCAGGTCATGTTGCTGTTGTTCCTCAGCAGAAACTTTGCTCTGCAAAGCTGAATCCTCACCTTTCCTTCTTAGTCCCTGTTGATGGCAATGAAGCTCGCTGAGAACATGCTGCTGTTCTCTGTAGAGAGTCATGGTAAAAGCAAGAGCCACCTGGGTGAGGATGGTTTGGGTGGGGGTCTTTAATCCCCTCCTGCATTGTGGTGGGGGTGTAGCTGGCAGTGCTGTTTGAAATGTAGTAGAGAGTTCATTTTACTCTCTTTTATGAGCTCATAACCTTAGCAAATCTGTAGGAGCCATTTACTGTCAGCAAGAGATAAAATTACCATTCGTAGACTTAATATTTCAAAAAAGTGCTGCTTTTTGGTCCCCTTTGCTACCTTTTTATAGCTCATAAAGAACAATTTGGATTTCCTCCTTTGTTTCTGTTGTAGTTTATGAACCTGCCAGCTAATAAAATTTCAGGAAAACCTAATTCTATTGAAAAGTTCAATTTTTATTTTTTTTTTTTAAATAGGAATTTTATTTGAACACCCTTGTTTTCACACAGCTGCCAGCAGCCTGAGCAGTTTTAAAGTTTGCTGGAGAACACATTTCATTTCTCATTCAAAAGATGTGCTGGATTTTAATAATTTCCAAGGGCAGGAGCTGATAGTAAAATGACATCCTGCACAAAAGCCTCTAGGCACCCTAGCAAAAACATTGCCAGCAATCAGACTGCGAGCAAGGACGTTGGGCTTTGCAGTCTGTGCTGTGGAAGTGAAGGAAAATAACATTCCCCTACACCCATTCTTGCTCTGTGCACGCCAGCCTGCTGACTTTACAAAGAAAAGGTATTTTTCCATGGCTCAAAGACCCTTATTAAAACCAGGGATCCCCGGCGCTGACTCATCTGATTGTTACTGTGGTTTGGGGTGTGCTGAGGAAGGCTGGAATGCATCGTGTGCTTCGTGCTGGTCATTCCTGGGGATTACCTACTGCCGGCCCCTCTTCAGAGTGAAGTTGCAGCAGCCCTGAGGCTGCCGGCGCCCAACTCAATCAGAAGTTGTGGTTTTGTCTGACTTGGACAGTACGGAGGTGGATTACAGCCATTTTTGCCTTGCCTTTCCCGATTCCAGTGCAATCTTGATCTCCCGAGTGCTTTTTGTTAGAGTTTTTCAGAGAACAGTCAGTTGGACGTTTTAGGCAAATATTTTTGGTGTGCTATTTCTGTGCTGTGGGTGGTATCCTAGGACACCTGGCAGAGGACCGCACGCTTCACCAGATCAGAAATGATGACATGATTGACTTAAAATTAACTTTACAAAATTAACTTAGCAAAGTAATGCAGATTTTTCACTCTAGTTCCTCCCATTTCCAAATGCTTCAAACCAGTTAATAGTTTTGAAGATACTTGGCACTTTTAGAATATACGTTCTTCCATCTAGAGTGCAACCAGGGGTTTGTTCACTCTTACGTTCTTTACAGTCTTACTTCCAGTTCTCTCTACACATTCTTGGCTTTCTCAAGTGCTCTGACTGGCTGTGGAAGCTGATCGCTTAATGCTTTGATAGCAAAGTGCTTTTTTGCACAAAACTTTTTGTTGTCACAGTTTATTTGCAGAATTTGCCTTGTCCAGTGGTCGGTGGAAAAATCATGGACCACGTGCTGCTGTCACTAGTGATTTCCATAGCGTCAGTGTAAGAAGTTCAGAGAATGTTTTCTTCTAACCCATTGGGGAGTTGAGAGGGGCAGATTTGTTATGGAAAAGGTTAATCTTTTTGGATTAACCTCTGCCGTGGGAAGAGAGCACAGTCAAATGGCGACTTCTCTAATGCTGGGTGAAAAAGGAGTTTTGTACCCCTCAACCTCCATAAACTCAGCCCCAAAACCTACAGGCTGTCCTCCAGAATGCTGTGTGGTTCTTGTGTTCACCCTTGTCTGTAAGCTGTGTCTGGGGTGATGGTGACTGTTGCTTCTGTTCACAGTTGCTGTTGACCAGGCCGGTGTCATTTACTGCTCTCAGGTCCATGGTACTTCAGCCCTGGACACCAGCCAGCTGTTGTGTGTTGTTTCATCCAGCGCCCTATGAAATAGAAACAAGAACTTTCTATTTCCTCTTTTTTGCATCCTGATCAGCCTTTTCTACCTCATAAATCACGGAAACTTTCAACAATCTCTTCTGCATTGACTCTTGGCACAACGTCGGCGTGCTCCCACAGTTGGCTGTGTCGCTTTCTGGTTTCTTTGGCGGTTGTGCTGGATGCACAGGCACAATTCATGGGGCTTCGCGGAGGGCAGAAGGAACCTGAGCATTGATGGGATTGTATCCTGGAGGATGTTGCAGCATCTTAATGCAGAATCAATGATATGCTGCTTCTCTGTTTCTGCCAATACTTTCACATCTGGGATCAGGGAATTAAGAGCTGTCAGTGAGCCACTGAGCCTGTGGCGTCTGCCAAGACCTTGGTTCTATGCGGTCCCACAAGCTGAGGCTGCACTTTCTAGACTGCAGTGTCTACTGTGCTGGCCTGCAATCTTAAACAGCATTTAACACCCTTTAAATACACCTCCTGGAAGGCTCTGGATCAGCTCCTTCTTTGTGCCCTGTGTCACTCACATGTTCTCAGAGTAAGATCTCAAAGTACGTTCCTACTCTTGATATCTCACAGGTTACTGGAAGCTCCTTAATTTAAAGCCCTAAACTTCTCCAGACGATACGTATTTCTGAGCCCTGTTACCTGTGTTTGTACACCAGGGATATGGTGCAACACTGGTCAAACATCCAGCATCATGTTTTATTAGTGTCAAAACTAGAATTAATTTGTTGGAGGGTAAACTTCTTTGGTTTTTGCATGTTGTAGATGGGGGATGAAAGTCAGCATGTCTAGTTGTTAGATATTTATTCTAACTCTTCTTAAGACAGTGACAATGAGAGTGGTTTTTGCAGAGGTCAGTTTTATTTTGTTTCCTTGTTGTAGAAGCATTCAGACATCTTTGCCTAAAAGAATAGAAGTAAAAGTTAAATGGGGTGTTGTCCCATGCTACTTCAATATTGGAATAAATATTACTAGTAAAATGTTTAAAAATGCGGTGACAATTCTTCAGAATAATTAACAGAAAATGATTGTAATTGGGATATTATGGTGAGGGTTCAGTGAAGTTTTATTTTACACTGCAGCTGGCTCTCGGATTCATCTTCAAATGGCCTTATTGCAAAGATCTGTCAGCAATAAGTGTTTATAAATGACCAAAATGTGTTCAAATATCAAAAAGCAAGATCACAGATCTGAGGAAAATTTGTTTTAAGAGGGGAACTTCCAGAGCGGTGGCATGTCCTGGATCAATAACATCATACACAGAGCTGATTGAATTTACACTGGTCTGAACGGGCTTCTTTAGTTCCAGTGTCAATCCGGAGAGTAATTGTCAACATGTGTGGCAGAAGAAGACTAACAGCCGATCACAGGGTTCTGTAATGCCTTAAAATCTTTACGTCAACACTCAAACGAGTCTCACAGAAAGGGAATTGTATTTCGGCGCTTCCCGTAGTTTGCAGTCTGTTGGTATAATTTCTCAGCTGTTTGAAATGAAGTGGTCCAAGGTATCGTGTGGCAGGTTTTGGAGTCTGGCTTGTCAGAAAGCAGATAGTTCAACTGACGTGTGTACAAAGGAACTCGCTCTGCCTTCAGATGTGCGGTGAAGTGGTTGAGCTGAAACCTTACATGTATTTTTTAAAGAAATCAGTTATTCAATTCTCTTTATGGATTTTTTTTCCATCCTAAGGACTTGAGGATTTTAACATCTTTTTCCTCAAAGAAAATCAGCACATACATATTTGCCTTCTGCAAGTCTTCTTTAAAGGGCTTTTACTCTAAGGGGCATCAACTAATACAACTAAACCCAAACTATCCCATCCACAGAGCCTTCCATCTAAAAAACTACACAACTCTTAGCAACTTAAATCCATAACCAAAAGCTCGTGCAGTAAAGAACCACGGTCATTTCCCAGCGTTGGGAGGATGAGTGCCTCATCTTTACAAATAGTGTCTACTCAGAATTGATCAAACTTGCTGTTTTACTCATTTTCATAGTTTCTACACGTTTCCCTCAGCTCTAAGACACACAAACCAGCGATGATAGATTGAAATGATTTTGCAAATGTGTACACATGTTTATCTCTGTGGCAAACAAAAACATTGAACCATGAAGGGTCATTATTACACTTTCAATCTTTCTGTGAGCAAATTATGTTCACCCGTAGGTGTAAATATTGAAGCTCTGTTAAAATTTCATTGACTATCTTTGCAATTCCTTTCATCCCTCATTAAGAGTCCTAACAAGCATTCTCTGCAGGCATATGCAACAAACTTCTTTTAGTTGTCTGGGAAATGTTGTTCTTTCAATTTCATACTAGAAAGGTTTCATACGATGCTTCCTGTCCCCTCACTCCAAGAAGGACCTTGAGGGGCTGGAGCATGTCCTGAGAGGGGCAACAAAGCTGGGGAAGGCTCTGGAGCACCAGTGTGGTGAGGAGCAGCTGAGGGACCTGGGGGTGTTGAGCCTGGAGAGAAGGAGGCTCAGGGGAGACCTTGTGGCTCTCAACTCCCTGAAAGGAGGTTGGAGTCAGGTGGGAGTCAGTCTCTTCTCCCAAGGAACAAGTGATAAGACAAGGGGAAACAGCCTCAAGTTGTACCAGGGGAGGTTGAGGTTGGCCATGAGGAACAATTTCTTGGTGGGAAGGGCTGTGAAGGGCTGTTTGAGGCTGGGCAGGGCAGTGGTGGAGTCCCCATCCCTGGAGGGGTTTCCAAGCCGTGGAGATGTGGTGCTGAGGGACATGAGTTACTGTTGGCCTGTCAGTGCTGGTTGAATTGTTGGTCTTGATAATCTTGAAGGTCTCTTCCAACCAGAACAATTCTATGATTCTGTCACTTTTTAAGGCTTAGATTTTAAAATAAATGGACAACACAAGGGAGTTCTTCCTTTTATGGGAGTTATTCTTTATATGGAATATACTTATGCTCATTTCCTCAGAAGCATATAACCATGCTGGAAAAAGAACACTTTTGTTTATGGCTTTGTCATCCCATGCCAAAAGTTCCAGTTCAGAGCTTTTACTTCCTATATATGAGAATTTATTTTGCCACCCTGATTCCAGTTGTCTTCTTGCAATATCATTTTCGTGATTTCATTCTGGTGTAACCTCATAATGACCTTTTGAGGATGGTGAAAAGAATTAATCGGCTGCAAAATCAGCTGAGACTTTGCTCGAAGCCTGGTAATAACCTGTTAGGGGCTCAGAACAAAAACACGGGGGCAGATGGGGACGTGGATAGGCTCTGCTATGGCCCTTTGTCCTGCCTGTCTGACTTTGGAACGGTAGCACTGCTCAAGTGTGATTTCACCTTCTGTCTCTTCAACTTGGGGCTCTTTTAGACTAAAAGGTTTTTTGGTGGTTCGTTGCTTTTGTGACAGCCCTCAGGCATTTGAACTTCTTTGCACGTCAGAAATGACAGTGTTTTGAAAGCTTGGCTTGTACCTGTTCCAAAGGCTATTGGTGCCATGGATGGACTGTCCTTGGTCTTGGTCTCCTCTAACTTCCTAAACTTCTCTGTGCTTGGGGGTTTTTTTGTTCTTTTTTTTTGTGTGTGTGTGAATACAGGCTGTGTATTAAACATAGTTTACTCGCTTGAAATATCAGCACAAATCGGGAGAGAATCTTTTAGCTATTAGTAACAACCAAAAATATGCCCAGTCCCTCCAGAGCATCAGCTAAGAGCCAACCCGAACGGAGTAAGGGAATGGTGGGAGGATATCTGAAGTGTGGGAATACGAACACCAGCAAATCGACTCCCATGAAATGCAGCCTATACAGTATTTCTTCCCATATTTCAGGCTCCCATTGAAGAGCCTTCAAAAACAAAGGGAGGGTCTTGAATCCATGCGGGGATTTACACTGTCCTTTGCTGGAGATTTTTGACGTAACTTGTACTGTGCTTAAAAAATGATTTGCAGCCTTTGTCTCCCTTTAAAGCAAATCAAGCGTGCTCACTACGTAGTCATTGGGTTTGAATTTGCTAACATGGGAGGGAACTAGAGTAAGGAAATGGTCTAATGGTCTGCTTCGTTTTGATGTCTTTAGTCTTCCTCTGGTTGTGATCTTTGCCGTGTTGATGTTGAAAACCAGAAAAAATCGTCATTACCTTTTAAAGGACTGTTCAGTCTTCTTCTTGTTGCACTCAGTCTCAGCTGGCAGATGCCTGAGAACACTCTCAAGCGTTTATATGTTTAAAGAAAAATGAACACCACAATCCTATGGAAACCTGATACGGTCTGTGACAAACTGCAATAGATAATGATGCACCAGCCAGTACCCCTTGGTAGGGATTTCACCCACCATCACTAAGCTTACTGAGATGGGCAGAGGAGGACATAATGTAGAATGAAACAGGGTCTCTAGAGAAAATGACAAGGCCTGTTAGGAGCTAATGGGCTTTTAATCTTATTTTCTGATGTATGACAGACTAAACATTCTTGTCCCGTTAATGTTGTCTTGATATTCTGGGTTTGTATGAGGTCCCTTAGGTCTCTCTGGACCTGTACAGTCACCTACATGCACTCATCTGCCACAGAATCTTCAAGACATCCCCACAAACTGGGAAGCTTTAGACACCGCTTGCTCATAAATTATGTTTTCATGAATGTGTTTTGGTTTGGTTATTTTTTTGTTATTTGTTTTTGTAGTTTAGTTGCTGGTCTCTTTCACACAGTCCAACAGGAACACTGTTCTGATTCCCTCTGCGTACTCTCTTCTGAACCACTCTTGAAGTAATTTTACCATCCTTGGCAAGCACTGAGAAACTTCTGCCGTCAGCTCAAGTTGGAGGCCTTGCTACTGGAAAAGGAGGACCAAAAATGATAGGGAATACTCAGCTGAGGAAATAGTTGGGAGATGTTTCTGGCTTTTGCTTTAGATGACATCCCTTCTCGGGAGCACTGCTGCTGAGCACTTTGCATAGAAGCAGGAGAGGAGTGAATGTTCTGAAGGGCAAGTTGGGGACTGTATCAGAGAAAATCGAGTGGGCTGACTGCACTAATCCAGATATCACCACAGCTTGCTCTGTTTGGCGTCAGGGGGACTTAACTAAATCCTTGATGCCAGCAGAATTTATTCGTGTCACAGTACCAAGATTTTTCTGCCTTTGCAGGGACTTTTTCAAGCTACCATGAGTACTTACTTTCTTTTTTTTCAGGTCAGATTGGAACAGGGCAGCATGAGCAGGGTCTGCATACTCTGCTCCATTTGTTTCTACTTATGGACTATCAATTAGTAGATAATATTTAAGCCTATTAAAAATATTGTTCTTTACTGAATGGGGCTAAACCAGAAAAAAAACATGGGTGTTAGCCTTGCTTAGATAAAAAACTTCCTGACACCTAAATACTAACTGAAGTCTGCTCTTGGGATAACGCGAGGAGGAGGAGGAGGGAACTACCTGGCATGGTTTAGGGCAGTATTATATCAGATCTCTTGCTTAAAGAGCTGGGGTTTGCTCAAGTCTGGTGAAATTTTTTGGCTGTACCTTGAATAAGTAAAATTTGTTCTTGGGCCCATCTGGAATCTAGTTTTCTGTCTTTATCAGCTGGGGATGTTCTTTCTTCCCTTGACGGAAGTTTAGGTAGGCTATTGGAGACACAAATAGAGGAGGGCAAAATCAGTGTTTCTTCATGTTTGAGTGTGAGTTCCCTGAAGGAAGCTTGATGCAGAGGTGTAGGACCTGGCACTAGTCAAAGCAGGTGCTTTACTCACAAAACAGAAGCAATTCATCATGGCCAGCTTCAAAACTGTTCTTAGCATCACTTGAAGAGCAGCACATGCTTTCTTCTCAGTTCCTAACTTTTCCTTGCTGGAAGGAAATCCTGGTACAAAGGGAGGGAATGAAGATGAAGACAACTTCAGTTTTTCTTTGCAATCTGTTGGCACGTCCCGTGTATTACAAAATCCTGAAGGCATCTGGGATCTGAAAGTTGGAGATTAACATCGAGGAAAAACAGTGTTGCATCAGCACAGACAAAAGTACCATTCAGCAGTGGAGAGATGCTGAGTCAATAGGTGTCAGTGAAATGGTCTGAGCTGTTTATGAGTCATCATAATAGGCGGAATTATTGATATAACCTCCAGTGCAGCTGAGAGTTTGGAGGCAATCTGTCAGACAAGGAGTCATTTGTGACGTTTGGATTTTGATCTAGCTATTTTAGTGCTCGAGGAGAGAATGTTTTGGCTTCAGTCCACCATCCTATCCTTCTTTCATGGGATTGTAAAGTCACGTTACCCCTCTGTCTTGATATTGTGACATGAGGGTGGTTTGTTGCCTGTTTCAGAAGCTTTGGGGAGAGAGGAAAGTAATTCTGTACATCCCCTGATTAAGGAAGCCCATTACCTTGATGCACCACGTTAATGGTTCTCACCCCCTTCCACCTGCTCTCCTTGCCTTACCCCTGCTTGTCTTTGTAGTTCTGCTCTGTGCTGAGATGGCTTGTGACATTCTAGCTTGGGGCGTAAACAGTGGAAGGCAGGATCTGAAAAATATACATGAATAAAAGGTCAAAACTCTCCCAGGAAAGAATACAGTTCTTGGGGTTTTTTGGTGATGTAGTTTTGGGTTTTTTTAATGCATAGTTATGAAAAGCAAATTAACCTTTGGATTTTTGAGGAATTCACTGTGACAATGGTCTCGCTTAAAAATAAACAACTGCTACTCCAAGTGGAGTGTCCAGAGATGCCCAGGTTTATTCTGTTGGCCCTGAGGATCACCAAGCGTGTAGCCCTAGCTTTAAAAAGTCATGCTAATATTGCTCACCCACAGCAGCCGGGGAGAAATCCATCCACAAAAGCCATGTTCCTCTGCCCTTTTGGTTGCTGCAGACGTGGAGTTAGTATTTACTGACTTTGCTGTGAGGAAAGGGACAGCCATGTCTTGCTTTGCGCATCGGTGTGGATGAGGAGAGATGAAGTGAACCACCAGAACTGGGATTTCCTGCGTTCTGTGTCCTCAGTCGCTGTAGAAGGAAGTAGTTCAAACAGAAGAGTTTCTCCTCTCTGTTTTAATGAATATTAACTTACCAGGCTATAATAACAGTTGTGACTGATCATAACTGACTTCAGTACCATTAAAAATAATGGTTGTATTTATGGTCCATGTAGGGCTTCATCCACTCTTTATGCAGATCAAGTTCATGACAGCACGTGTCAAACGGGTGATAGCCAGCGATGGAATGTACTCTGAGATCCTGGGAAAGTCGTGGGCTACTCCATAGCTTTGGAGACAAAATTATTATCTACTGCCTACTAACAATGTTTTCCACTCTTTCAAAGCCTTTGCGCCTTACAAACCCTTGTAAATTAAGGCTCTTTATGGGAGAAAGGAAAACGGACCTGACTGGAAATCAGCTGGATTCTCTTCTCACCTTTCTCATGTGACCACCACAAAATGTATTTATCTTACTCCTAAATCCTCTCTTGCTAGCCCCTATTTTCTTCTTGGATTTCTATCCCCTCAAACCATCAAGTTTCAAAACTTTAGACTGAGATTTTTCTGGTCTTGTATCTCTACATGCTGCTGCGGTGAAACCAAAAATCTTTGATATCATATATGCTGAAAGTGAGGGACAGAGAAGTTACGTACCCTGGCCAGGACCCGAGAGAACAGCTGACATTTCTTGCTTGCTAGTGTTATACCTGATTTTCCCCCAATTCTTTCCCAAGGCGTGCCATAACAGAGTAACTTCCAGCATAACTCGAGCAGTATGTGATTAATAATTCACAGTTCGTGCTAAAAGCAAATCAGAGTTAATTTTGTGTATTTTCCTTCCACCATTTAATACATTAGTTTCCACAGAAAGGAGACTCTATATTGCCTAGCATGCGATGACTCATGCGTTATATAAGTAACTAAAGCATTTTATAGTTTACAGAGAAGAATGTTCTTGCTCATTATGTGGATGAAAGGAGATTGCTACATTTCAAATGACATGTATAATTTAGACACTCACTTCTAGGGCTGTGTTTGGAAGAGGGAATGAAGAGAAACGAAAATGTTTGAAGTGACTTGAGTGCTTCATAGTTTTTAATGTGACTAGCAAAATACACAGCCCGATAACTTTTAAGACTGTGCTAATGGAAGAGCAGCTCTGAAATTTTAACACACTTTTTTTTTCTTTAATAACAGTATTTATTTTAAGATATAAGTAGAAACTAGTATTTGTCAGTCTGTAAAAATCCACAAAGATCTTGTATTTTTTTTTTTCCTGCCAGTTGTTACCTGCTGTGCCACCAAAATGGAAAGAGGCATGGGAAATAGTATTTCAGAAAGATGAGGCAGCTGGGAAGAAAAATGCCATTTCTGCTGCACTTGACTATTGTTGGGAGGTTGTTTTCTTCCTTGGCCTTTGAAATATTAGACCTTAACTACAAAATAAGAGCAGGGAATATTCTAGATGTCAACAGTGCTGAGTTTATTCAAGTGAGAACTCAATAACATGGCAGCTGTGTATTGGGAAATACTTATTTAATTGTATTCTTTTTGGAATATGGTGGTAAGCTAAATGAAACAATTTCTGGACCTTTGAATCTGAGCAACCCCCAGATTCTACCGTGTTCTGCAAATTATCTTTACAGACCTGCACTTACAATGCTTTGGTGAACATGGTTTTTATTTAGAATGCAGAATCCGGATTCTATCTTCAGTCTTGGTTCCATTTATTTATTTGAAATTTAACAAGACAGCAGTCTCTGTTTCAGGGACTGTTCTTGGCAGCAGCTAGATTGGTGTATTTCTCCAGCAAATTGGGCCAGTGTTTTCAGAAATTGGCGAATTTTTAAAGCAAATGTAGTGGCTAGATACCTCAGAGCAATGGCAGCGTGGCAGGCTTATGTCCTAAGTTTTGAACCCTCTGTAGAAATTAATATGAGATCTATTCCTTGTTAAAAAAAAAAAAAATCTCAAAACTGTTACAATATTTATTTATATTCTGCTTCAAGGACAACACTTCTCAAGCCAAGAGATGACACAAAGGAGCCCTGGGCTGTATAAATATAGAATCTTTTTATTTATTTTTTTTTGGTTACTAGATACAGTACAATTTTGACTACATAAGAAAGCGTTTTCAGTGCATACGTTCTTCAGACAGACAGGAACATGGCAGACAAACATTCCTTAGTGTTAGTTTAGTTTCTCTAAGTCCCAGGTTACTGGATTTTCCCAGCTTTCATTAGCTGCTCGACAACTCAAGGTCTAAGGAAAAATGAGTTTAGTAGTAAGGACGCGGTGGCTTTTGTGGCACAGGGTTATGAGGCAGGACACCGGGATCTCAGTGCATACCACGCTATCTTCCTGTAACCATGGCCCGTGTGGCCTCATATTTGCTTGGGGTCCCAAATAACCCAGTCCAGCAAGTTTTCTATGTTAATACAATATGAAAACCCCACACGTGCCAAACCAGCCAGTGCTTGGGCTCAACACTTACATCCTATACAGTGACTGATCCTTGATAGGGTCAAATCCAGAAGCTCTCCCTGAATTTTTCTTGCCTAAGATGGTGTTGGTGTCGTTACTTTGGCAGAATTATTTCCGTTTGGGTTTGGTTTGGTTTTGTTTTCTTTTTGTTTTGTATAAAAACAGGAAAATGAGTCCCAGGGTTTGGCCATTACTCTTTGCAGGGAGGGACAGAAGAATTATTGCTACCTTCTGTGTTTTCCATTCACTTCATGACATGAAAAAAACTCTAGGCTGATCTCGGAATTCAGAAAAACCCCATAAATGCTTAATCTTCTTGTGTAGCTATTTGCTAGTGATGTCTCCCTGCAACCATTTCTTGGTGTTGTCCAGTTGGTGCCGATGGGAGCTAGAGACTCTTGACCCAAGTCCGCATTCTTAGAGCTGGAACGGGGCCAGATCAAATTTCTAAAGCAAGATAGGAGGTGACAAGGCAGTGCCAACACTCAGCGTGAAGGATCATTGAGAAGTTAAGTCATGAACTGTTGAGTGGCCAGTTATGGGCTTACACACTGAGTAACGCTCCTGTAGTATACAAAAGCGTAAATACAGAGAGAAGCTCCTGGCCGTGCCGGGTTATCCCGGGCATCTGCCCAGCAGGCTAACTGGAGAGCAGCGTTTGTGTTAGTGGCATGTCTTAAGCAGAGCAGTTTGTGCCTGCAGGCAGCCCTAAATGTACATCTTCAGCATCTGACCACCTCTGATATCCTGAGTAGATGGTGTGGGCAACTTGGAAGAACCTAAGAGAAACCTCATTGTTTGAGAAAGGACTAGGAGAAAGATGACTCAGATAGGCACCAGCCTTTGTTTTGCTTCGGATAGCAAATATTGAAAAAGGAATAGTTTAAGAAGCTTCTCTCATTCAGGGAAGGACACAGAGAGGCTTCTAGACAAAGCAATATAAACTAGTTTTCCTTGCCTATATTGGAAAAAAAATTGTGTGGAAAAAAGCTTGCTTTAGATTAGCTAGTTCAGCCTCTGCAAGCACGGAATATACAGGAGAGAGCAAAGTGCAATGAGTCCTACACCTGATCTTATTCCAAAGTGATCCAAAGGGACTGTAAAGAACAAATATCAAGAAAGAGATGAAAAGTCGAGAAAAGAGGAGATGGGAAACCAGGCTGTTGAAAACCACCAGCCTGAACAATAACATGCAGCTGAAGGCACTTATCCTTGGCCACCTACGTGGCAGGTGATTGTGGGAGAGAAGACAACTCATTTCTGTGCTGAGCTCTGAGTTCCTTTGCTCATCCTCTGGGGTTACAAGAGGACAGAACCAGCAGGAGCAAGCACGGTTAAAGAAAAGAAAGGATCCGTGTTAATACCAGCTACCCCAGAGCTCAGTCAGGTTAGATAAAGCAGGTGGCTGACAGGAGTTGAGTGAGAATCCCTGAGAAGTCTGAAAAAATAATAAACATCACATCACTGAAGCAATTTGGCCCCTTCTGATCCTCTAGCCAATACACCAGCCTTGGATTAAAAGGGAGGCAGTGGAAGCTCCTCCCCTTTACCATGGGATAAAGGAATGAGATAAACCTGCCAGATTCCTCCACATCCCTGTTCCCTAACTGAAACTAAAGAGAATAAGTGAGAGCCAAGACAACTGCTAGGGTAGGGTACTGTAAACTGGAGCCTGGCCTGCAAGCGTTAGTGACATGTTTAGTAACGACACTTATCTCTGTTATGTCTGGCTATCTCTTTCGACTAAAATGTTACAAATTTTACCATATAAATGCATCACTATATTTGTAGCTACCGGGTCAATTATATACATTGTTGTAAGAGAAGAACAATAATTAAATTAAGGGAGGAGAGAAAAGGACAAACAAAAATATTAGTAAATAAAATACAAGACCTATGTTCAATAATACTTTTCAGGCAATACTTTTGCTTGTTACATTTACTATAAGGAGGAAAAAAAATAATTCACTCAAACATTGGAAACAGCTGCCCAGACATGAGTCACTTGCCATTTCCAGAACCCTTGAAGGCCATCAGCGTGGGTTTGGAGGGTGTCTCCACTCTGAGGAAGTGACCATCCATTCTTCTCAAGACTGCTGTCGATTTTGCCCCTGCAGAGGAGCCCTCGGGGAGCGGTCTGCCAATGCCACCAGTGTCTTTAAAATGTGTCCTGAGGCTGTGCTCTGTTTCCCCATCGCCTCAGGCGATGCAGAAAGGCTGGTCCCAGAAGGGGACCTGGCCACCAGCACTCCGTTAGTGTCCACTTGGGTCCCGCTCAGGAAATGTGCACCAGGTTCCTCTAGTCTCAGAAACTCTGCAGTTCGTCCTGGATGAAGTGGAAAGATGATCTACTTGGCTCTCTTGGAAGCAGACAGTTCAGCCAGCAGTGCTTCCCATTCTTTTTTAAAACAGCATACTCAGAGGGTTGGTGGTTTTTTCCTATATGTACTTATTTTAAAGTTTCTAAGCAAAGGTTTTAGACGTTGTCATTGTCTTACCCTGCAGAAGGCGGCACGCTAACAAACCAGCTCACACTCGTGCCGTTAACAGTAGAGCCAGACAAACCATCTGCACCTTCTCTTTTTTTCCTTTCTGCCACATGAATAAATTATTTCCTACAGAAGTGATTATTTGATCCGAGCAATAGTTAATTTACTGTTTGATAAAAACCGATCTGATGAGCTTGCTGCGACTCATCAGATGAACTTTCCCAGTAGTTTCTTCTGTTCTATGACCAGCTCTACTTAATACACAGATCCTAGAATAAAGAAGTGCAAAAATGACCATAAAGCATCTACAGACCACAGCTATCTAGCAGGTCCTCTGCGGCCAAGGGGCTCGGGGGTTACTGCGCCTGACTTCCTTAACACACGGACTCTGAAGTCGAGGAGAAGTGTGGTTCCCAGGAGGCTGTACTTCAGCTGCTGTAGCATTCACAGTTAAGTGGTGTGGGGTTTGGAGCTTTGCTTCCCCTTTCGATAATACCTGAGGCTTGTTTGTCTTCACTTCAGTGTAACCAATCGCCCAGAGATATTTTCTTTAGGCTGCTTTGCCAAGGTAATAGATTTGTTTTGTAAGTGCTGGATTTTACTTTTCCTTTAGTTTGTGTAAAAGAAAAATTCTTTTCCACCGAAGAAGTCAAATGAGGGTAGAGCCTAAGAAAAGGGAAGGGTCATGCAGACCTTGGAAGAAACTGCCCAGAGTCATTTACAGCCCTGGGTTTGTAACTCAGGAGCTTACAACCTTGACTGTCAATGGACATCTTTCTCATCCTGCCTTTTTTTACATGCAACCAAGAGACTTTTCCCCCTTCCTAGATATCTCAAGTCAACTCTGATTGTTACGTAGCACGTTAAATGACAAGGATTATTTGGCTATTTTTGAAGTTGCTGTGGATATGCCTGGCACCTGTTGCAGACCAAGAGGCCCTGCCACGCGTGGCTTTTGGGTGGGGGGGCAACACTGAATTTCTCAAATGTGAGAATTTGATCTATTCAGTCCTTCATGATTAGGCAGCAAAAAAAGCTCTGAATTACCATGAACCCAGGAAGGGTTTCTATGCAGAGGGCATCGTGCATCATACCACCATTAACCTTGGCAAGACAGAGACAAATACGTGTCATGTGCGCTTAGTTTAGCGTGGGCTGGTATTCCCAAGATCAAACTGTTGAGCATCAGCCACAGAATCCAAAGGAAATGCCTTTTTTTAGCAAATAGTCTGTGTGCAGAAAGGACATATAAAAATGCTGCTACCCTGCTGGTGCCTCAAGGGTTTGTGTGCGTTTAGGGGTAACTCTTGTGTTGTTAATGAGTATTTTAGACACATTAACGCTAAAACCAGCATGTGCGCTGGGAATTCCTGTCTATTTAAGCTCAAGAAGGTTCTTTTTTAAGGCAGTGATGTTGCTTTGTAATTATTACAGATGCATCTCCATCAAGGTTCCCTGTTGCACTTATGCTAAATAAATTGCTGTTTGAACACTGAGAAAACACAGGGAAACAGATTTAAACACATCGTATGGCCTGATGGCCCCGAAGACCAGCCTGATACATGAGTAATCTCTGCTTTCTCTGTGCCGTATCATTTTTAGGAGAGTATCCTATCGGCAGTGGAAATTAAATCACAAATTGTAACCAAAATATTCTGGACTTCAGAATATTTCAGATATATTTAGGGAGGGCGAGATCACCAGTTAATGATGTTTCCATTTTGGATTTTCACCAAAACGTTGTGTGTATGGCTGTTGATTCCAACTGTTCCCTTCCAGCATCATCCTAAACAATCCCTGCAGGGTGTGTGCAGGACCAGCAGAATGAATCTTGTTCTCCCAGCTAGCTTGATGTGACTCTTGGTGAGTCTTACAGAGTAAAAAGTGAGTGAAGGAACATGTAAATCTGCAAATGCCATGGAACAGTCCCAGCCAGGGGAGGGAGGAGTGGAAGCAGTTTGGGGTTACAGCTCCTACTTATGCTTCTGATAGGCAGAACTTTAATTTACTGCATGTGCTTCAATAGGCCCTTAAAGATAGCAAAGGAGATGCTCTTAAAATGTTTCTATTCACGTCAGAGATGTCAGAAGAAACATCTGAACCGTTGTCCTGTCAGATTTCCCTTCTGTTTTCACCCAGCCTCCTTATCCAGGCATGGAGGCATCTCAGAATCTAGCGTGGCTGAGACCTGTGTTGGGTTGGGCTCATTACACCGGAGGGGCTGAGTAGTGGATGACAGAGTTGTAATCTGGGGGTGGGCTGTGGCATTCCAGGTTTGGATCCATTGGAAGGAGAACAGAGTCTTCCAGCGTGAAGTCCATGGTGTCCTCTTCTACCTGCGCTGCTGGCTGGTATCTGACAGCGTCGCGCTCGTGGTCAGATAATATGGATTCCTTGCTCTTGCTGACAGCTCTCCGCCTGTTGAGAGCAAACAGCACAATACATTGACCCTGTCTCTGTAAAGGTTCTGTTTCTGTGTAATTAATGGTCAAAATGATTTAAAAATAAATATATAAAGCACTTCAATGTACCTTTGCAGCATCCTGTAAGACAGTGACATTTTACAGATCAGATAAGGGAGCCAAATTAGGTATTTCAAATAACTCAGTGTTTTAGAAGTAGATTTAGGAGTAAACCCAGGAGTCTTGTTGCCCTGTCTTTTTAGCTTACCACATTTCAGTGCACTCGATAGATCTTAGTTATAAATGCACCTGTCCTACACACACAGCAATATTCTCTCTCATCGTTCTGACACAGGTCAGTAAGAATTTGACTTTTCTGAAAGCAGAACTGAAGGCTATGACTTTTCTTTAAGTCTAATAAAGGATGAAATAATGAATAATCTATGACAGACTCTAATTTAAAACGATACTGGAAGCAAGAGCGTGCAGAACACACTCTTGCAGTGTAGGGCAAAATCTCTTCAGCCCCTTAAAATGACTGAGCAGCACGCTAGTGAAGGGCAGCGCTTTTCAACATTCCAACTGCTGGCCTGTAACTGATGCTATTAGGAAGAGCCAACTTTCATTTTCTGCTGTCTTCCCTGATTATAGGTGATGAAGGCGGTGGGAGAGAAGCAACTTGCATCACATGGAGCAACCTCTACGTTAAAAGCAGGAGAACCCTGGAGAGGATTTGTATCACAAGGTGACCCCGAGGAACAGCAGGTGTGGAGGCAAAAAAAAAAAGGTACTTCCCATCGTAGGCTGCCGTAAAAATAATGTTCTGTTAAGCCTGGTTTCTTCCAACTGAGGAATTCATTGGAAAAGGTCTAGATAATTTAGGGTTGGTTCTCAAAAGGATCTCAATGTGAGGATGGCTTTTGAGCTGCTCCACTTTGCTTAGAACCCTTTAACATGCGTCTCTTTGGGGCAGGACTCACAGGCTGGTTGTGGCATTGCTCGTGTCTCACTTCCAAATGTTGTATGAATGCGCCTGGGAGAATTTAAGGCAAAGTTCAAGCACTTTGTGTGTATATTTCATAAAGTAGCATAAAGCTACATCCCTAAACCAAATCTGAATAATCAACAGTTCATCAGATAATTCTAGAATTCCTTACACTTAATTTACTTGTACTGCTGCGGTGCTTACAGTCCCCACCAGTTGATGATGGGTGCAGAGTGTGGTGCTTTAGAAAGAGCAAATCTAGTTCCTGCTCCAGGAAACAAAACAAGAGCTAAGAGACAGATACAGGAAGGGGAACAAAAATAATAAACAGGAAAAGCAGGAGATCCAGGACACTGACTGTGTGCGTTGTGATGGTCTTACAACGGTACAGCAGAGAGAACCGTAAGGTTGATGGTTGGTGTGACAGAATTGTAATATACAGTAGGCCCAGCTCCGTTTGGCTGCGAAAAGGTAAAGATGTCCTGCTGCATTACGTGCTATGACTTCAAAAGTTGTGTTGTCTTGCCTCTGAATCTGGAAGCTGTCAAAAGCTTCAGTTTTCCTACAAGCTGCTGATATTCTCGGCCTGGCTGACAGAACTAGTGTCAGCGTGTTCACTCAAAATGTTTGCTAGTTCTGGAGAAAGGTCATGAGTGTGCGGTGCGTTGGCTGGGGCAGAACACTGGGTTATGGTCTGCACAACCATGTGAAGTGGCCTATAGAGTCCATCTGTGAGTTACTGATCCCTGTGGTGCTCTTCTTTGGGGAGTGTGTGGAGTGGTGGTACTCTCTATACCATAGTCTGTGAATTCGGTCATTTGAAGCAAGGAGCTGAGATGTTCAGTCAAATTCAGACATGACCTACAACTGCAACGAGAGATTGACTGCTTCATAGCTGGCCAAGTTTAGTGTGCTGTGGTGGCTTTCCACAGCATGTTTGCATGACCAGCTTTGTCTCTAGACCTCTGCATTGTAAAAGCCAACCCACCATGTCCTGCACATCTAGAGTAAACTTGGGTTCTGTGACTTCTAAGAAGCAAAGGCAGAGATTCTAGTTGAAAGCTATTGTTATTGTGCTTTCAGCCCTGCACAAGGCATTCAAACCAAACCTGTTGAGTGGCAAAGCAGAAGTTCTGAGAACTTCAACAAAACCGTGTCACACTCTCTGCTTTCACAATCTACATTTTTCCTCAGTCTAGAGAAGAACATTGAGTGGAATCTTCTTCTGTATACAACACATTTGGCAGCTTTCCCTTTCAATACACACACACTTTCTCTGCAGATAAATTCTTCCCTGGCACCAAGCAGTGGAACCACAACTTTGCTTCACTGTTTATTTATGTATTTTTCTTTTTGTTTCTCAGCTCTATTGACTCGTGTCAGACAATTCCATGGATGCTCTGGCTTCTAATTTGCCAGGTATTAAAGTTGTCAGTGGAGACAGAGAAGCTTGAAAGTATCAGTTTAACTTGGCCCCCAGCCTGCATATCTGAGAGTGCTGGAGAGAAAGAAATGTTATTAGGATTTAGTCTGACTACACAATGGGAAATTTTCAGACCCCGTGTAGACTCCCAACAAGTGTTCTTGTCAGGATTCTGCCTCTGTAGCTCAGGAGCCTGGCTATCTGGGAATGACTCTGCCTATCACTGAAATCATGCTGCTGTTTGAAGAAGGACTCCTAAATGCTGACGTCTAGTACTTGCTCCAAAGACAGAAAGCTGATGAGTTTAGGTCAGGAGCAAGTTTTGTCATTAGCTATCTTGGGGTAGACCAAAATGCAATTAACTTCTCAAATTTATTCCTTTCATCTAGATGCGTTTCCTAAATTCAAGCTATCCAAGGGTCTTTGCATTTTTCCCTTGAACGCTCTGTATTACTGACATTTCAATCGACTCCCTTTGTGCTCAGCAACAGAGAGATGTACATATGCTTGGGCTGTATATGGGGAAAATGAGACTGCAGCATCCCTTTTCTGCCCGTCCTTGAAATCTCATTTGTGACGTAGGAACTGCCACACTGCATCAGACGTCAGCCCTGCCTCTGGCAGCGCTCGGTACTTGATGCTCAGAGGAAAGCAAAAACCCCTTTACGCCCTGAGCCAATTGTGCTACCCTGTATGAGATAGAAAAGCTCTCCCTGAGCCCCACCGATAAACATTTTCTGGCTGGAGGCATTAGATTTGATTAATCACACCATTATGCAGCTACAGAAGTTAATAATGGTTATGTAATTAAATAATTTCATTAAAAGCTTGCCATTACTTGGTTCAGCGCTTCTCCTGGGTTGGCATTACCCTGCCCCAAAAGGGGTTTCCTTACTGATTTTGCCTCTGCCTGATTCCTGAGTGCCGCAGCTGCAGGAGGTGATAAGAGATGCTCAGTTTTGATAAATCTGCTCATAACTGTGAATCATAGAATGTGAGGGGTTGGAAGGGGCCTCTGGAGATCATCGAGTCCAACCCCCCTGCCAAGCAGGACCAGAGGATCTAGGGCAGGTCGCACAGGAACGCATCCAGATGGGTCTTGAAAGTCTCCAGAGAAGGAGACTCCACAACCTCTCTGGGGAGCCCCTTCCAGTGCTCTATAACCATCACAGGCAAGAAGTTCCTCCTCATGGTGAGGTGGAACTTCCTGTGCTCTAGCACAGGTAATTATTGATGAATAATTACCTAACTTTTGCAGAACTAATTGAAGCATGTCTTTATATTCTCTCAGATAACGTTATTCAGAAAGTGAAATGCCATTTTAATGGCACGAGGGGCTCTCGAACAAAGGCCAACTGGGAGAAGGTTGAGGAGGAGCTGAAGTTCCAGCCCCCGGTTCAGCTGAAACTAGAGGACACGGAGCTGATGAATGGGCTGACGAACGGTGGGCACGCAGACGTTCATGTGGAGGTTGGTAAGTTACTACTACACGCAGGTGACAGTAGACTTCCCAAACCTAACTTTGCAAACAGCAGAAGAGCGTGTAACAGCAGCGGTTCCTTTTGTACTGACAAATACGGATATCACGGGTATGAAACCCAAGGGAAGAACCTGCCTTTCGATCACGGTGAACACCATGTGGTCTTTAGATTATAGCAGGTACGTGTCAGAGCCTTTAAGGACTTGTAGTAGTGTCTTTTATTCCAGCCTTTCCTCAACTTCTCTGTATAGACAATTGGTTGTAAGTGGGCCTGGAATTTTCCACGTTAAGTTCTCCCGGTTTTGAAGTAGTTGCTTGTTACATTTTCTGTGATAAAAGCAGCTCTATTTATTTAGTGCTTGTTGTAAACTCAAGGTCAGGCTGGATGGGGCTTTCAGCGACTTGATGAAGATGTGTCTGCTCACTGCAGGAGGTTGGACTAGATGATGTTAAAGGTCCCATTTGGGACCATTTGGGGGTTAGAGGGGGAAGGAACCTTAAAGATCATCTACTTCCAACCCCCCTGCCATGGCAGGGACACCTCCCACTAGACCAGGTTGCTCAAAGCCCCATCTTACCTGGTCTTGAACACCTCCAGTGGTGGAGCATCCACAGCTTCCCTGGGCAATCTGGGCCAGTGTCTCACCACCCTCAGGGTGAAGAAGTGATTCTGAGATACATAATTGCAGTCTGAAAGAGTTGCTTCAGCCTGGAGGAAAGAAAAGATGAGAAGAATATGAGCTGAGGGTAAAACTGATTCCCACACTGTCTGTCTTGGGTTCCATCTTTGCTTCCACCTTCTACCTCATTCTTTAAAATTTTAATGTGTTTGACTAAAATTCTGAAAACGAGTATCTATGTCTGTATAAACAACACAGAGGCTTGACAGGGGACCTTTTTGTAACGACTAATGGCATTTTACCTGATTTTAGACCTGTTAACTTCTATTTATTTATTGTAAAATCACTATCTTCTGATTTGTGTTTCAGTTGCATAGTCACAGTCCTACCTATTTCCTCTACAAAATGAAATGATGGAGTCATAGAATCATTTAGGTTGGAAAAGACCTTTAAGATTGAGTCCAGCTCTAAACGTAACACTGCCAAGCCCAGCACTAAACCATGTCCCTACTGTAGTTTGCATTAGCACGGCGGTTTAAATGCAACTGGAGTGCCATGAACTTGTATTTCCTCTTTTCTTATTGTTCTTGGCTTACGAAATACTAATAAAATTAAGTTCCAATTGCTCAGTCTCATTGTTTCTGATGGATGAGCTGGAATCTAATTTGACATAGGTATTTTAAGTTAAAATATAAAGGGGCAGTGGCCAGGAGGAAGGAAAAATGGAATTGAAAACATTTCATTTGCCCGTCATGTGGTTGAGTGCTCCTCAGAACTGCGCTTGAAGGTTAAATATTCTCATGATGTGACAGGGCTTAGAAATTCTTTGCACGAGTGTGAACACGTTGAGTGCCAGTAAACATTTGCAAGCTAGTATGTACCTGCAGATCCAAAATATATTTTCTATTCCCCCATATTCTTAATTGCTTTATTTTCCATCTGGCTTCGTATTTCTGCCTGTTCTCTCTGGTCGAACCCAAATACTCTTGCAGATTGTTCTGCCTTTATTTTAAGGGTCATGTTTATGATCATCTGCTTCCCTCAGCTGGAGTCAGCTTTCCTGGCTTATGTGGCTCTCTCCTCATTACCCACCAGCTGAATCCCACTTCACTGCTCTAAGTTTAGCTGTGTGGATAGCGTTTGTTCCCGTGTTGGTGTTATTTATATCACGGCTCTGCTCTAGAGGAGACTTCTTAGGCGTACCTTGAAGCGTTATGATTGCAGGAGAGCGGAATTTAATTGTCTACGTTCTACAGCGAGGATAGATTAATCAGTTGGTTGATCAAAGCAGCATGTGGTTGTAGCTGGTTCTTGTCTTCTTTTGAGCTGTGTGATCGTGTCCCCTGGCTCTTCATTTTGGTGTGAAAGGAGCCTGAAAAGTCAGGGCAGTTTTGTCCTTGTTAGTATAGATGGGCAAAAAAAGCCCTTTTTTTTTTTTTTTCCTTCTTCTTTTTTAAAAAAATTCGTTTGTATTTGTTCCTTCCTGTAACTAATCCCAGCCCAACTCTTGTTAGAAAGGTGCTAAAATTGTATCCTTGATCAACATTGTCCAGGGTCAGCCACTGGGCAAATGACAGATGCTCTCTATTAACCCCCCTCTTCCCAAAGGGAAGAGAAAGGGATTAAGGGAGAGAGACTTAAGAGTTGGAAGAGAAAACTAAAACAGCTTTAATTAAAGAGTAATAATGAAATATGGACACAACCAACATCGAACCCAACTCTCCCCCCCGTGGCAATTATATCACCATCGCCACTGCTGCTGTGGAGCAGGCACTGGGAAGGTCACAGACTGGACTCAGCCGCAGATGGGAACCAGATTCAGGAGCTGGATTCTGGAACTGGATTCAGGATTGCACAGATGGGAACCGAAGGCAGAATGGACAGAGTCCTCCTTGGATGCTGACCATTGAAGAAGAGGCTTGACCCTTGTGATCCCTCAGCTTTATACTGAATGTGATGTATATGGGATGGATGGAATCCCCTGTTGGTCAGTTCAGGGTCTCCTGTCCTGGTCGCTCCTTCCCACAGGCGCAGCCTTTCACTTTCTGCACCGGCACATGGTGCAGAAGATCGAGCAGTGACCTTGGTCTGCACAGGAGCAAGTCTAAGC
>JAVSBS010026251.1:0-18532 GCA_033124195.1 Coracias cyanogaster | reverse complement strand
GCAACCGCACGCGGGACGGCGCACTGGGGTGCGCCCCCATCCAGAGCTCGGCCTCGGGCTGCTCGGTGGGTCCGGGGCGGCCCTGCATGTCGGCGAGCACCGAGCGGGAGCCCCAGGCGTAGTGCTGGACGGGGTTGCGCATGCGGAGGATCTCGACCATGCTCGTCATCCAATCACAGGACCCCCCGCGCCCCGCGGCGCCGGGCCCCGCCGGCCTCCCCGCCTGGAGGTGTCAGAGCGGGGCCTGCGGCCTGTAACCGCCCCCGGCAGCGCCGTGTGCCCACCGGTGTGGTGCGGCGCTGCTGGGGACGCTCGGGCGGCTCGTTCTCGGTGCCAGCTCCGGGCTTAGCAGCGCCTGGCGTCCGCAGGAAGGGCGGGCCGGTGGCGGGGGTGGTGCGCGGGGCCTGCCAGGCCTGCCCGGAGCAGAGTTCAAGGCTGCCTTTGCCCAGGAGAAGGTGGACGCGGGGAAATTGTGGGGTAGAGGCTAGCGCTGTTCTGCTCCAAACACGTACCCTCATGCAGTCGCTGTTGTGATTAGTATTATTTACCGTTGTACGTTCCTTTTGTTACCCTGGAGCTGATCTTCCGTGGCAAGTTTCCACCGCGCTGTCGATGACAATAATAAATCCCTTTAGATTATTTTCTTCTCTGTGTGGAAAAAAATGCTGCAAGTCAAGTTCCTTTTTTTATAGAGAAATGTCTCTGTGTGCGTTAACTGGAATTTCAGTTTTCTCTCAGATGAACAAATCTCCTGTATGGATTTGAACAGCACGTCTGATAGAGCCGTGTGTGACCAACGTTCATCTCTTTTTTAAGTTACCTGAATCCGAAGCGAGGTGCTTGTATTGCCATTCCTTTAACGTGTATGCGTAAGAGTGCTTCACGATGTCCAAAGGTTGGTCAGATGCTGAGGGAAGAGCACAAGAAATAGGATGGTAGCTTGAACATTTTCCCAGAGTTTAAGGATATTCCTTGTAATTCACTTCTAGACCATCTCTCACCCATATATTGTTAAAGTTGCTTAAAATACAGCCCTGTGTTTCCTGACACTTCAAATGAGCAGCTTTTGTTCCATCTGGGTATAACATAACAAGCTGTAAATTCTGTAATGAGCGTCTTACTTGGCAAACTAAATTACGTGCAAGGGGTTGTTTTAGATGGCAAGAAGAAAATGGTCCCCTTAGGGCTTTGTTGGGCATAGTTCCCTTTTCATGGTCTGGGGTAGAGGGAGTGAAAACCAAACAAAAGCAACGTCCACGTAGTTCGTGTTCTGCGTACACAGGGCAGCAATGGCAACGTGTGAGGGTAGCGCTGGTGGTATGTAGAGCAGAGTCTGGATACATCGTCAGAGGTCTCCATACCTACTGTTAACTGCCCTTTTGGGACAAGCCTTTGAACAATTGAATAGTTAGATTTGGGTTTTCTGCTACTTATTTTTCTGCTAGTTTAAACATGGAAGCAAAGCTGTGACATGCCAAGTTTTATGTTTGGTATGTTCTAAAGTATTCTGCTGTTTGTTTATGTGTATGCTTCTGATCAAATTTTTGTAGAGCTGTATAACATTTTAAAAATAATAAAAAGTTAGGCCTTATGTGTAACTTTCATTTTGGCAGGTAGAAAACCCAGAGCCCGTGCCCTACTGGCTCTTCCTCTCTCTATTTCAAAGCAATTAAAAGGTGGAACAGAGATCAATGAAACGCTCTCTCATTCCTTGGAAACCTGTATAAAACCTTACCACAATAGCAGAGTACTGTACATGGGGCAGTATCCAGTTTTAACTAGATTTCATTTCTAAGAAAAAGCAATTAAAATGGCTTCTTTTTAATTTCAGATTGTGATGTGGACTCACACTTCATTTGTGTGAACCTGTCTTTTATTCATTCAGCTTGAGTTTAGTGAAGACTGAGGGGTTTAGGTTCATGTGAAATATCCTGCTATCTGCTTTTCTTAAAGCAATAATCTATTATTATATTAATACTATTCATATATATAATATTTAAGACACAGCCATTAAAAAGACGATATGGGGATTATGTTTTGCTTTAAGACCTGGCGTATCGTGTACTCTGGGCAGTGGTTGTGTTTATTAAAGCAAGCTGAAATGTGAGAGGTGAAGGAAAAGTGTGTAATTCTCCTTCAAGCAAGATACCTCTTTTATTGTGCTACCACATTTCTCTGTATTACAGATTATACACTTACAAAGAAATCTGGCAAAAATGTACCTACCTGAGTATTACTGTACTTAGGTAACTTGTCCGATATCTTGACTTAATCTTCTGTGTGGATATGTCAGGGGTTGTTCTGGAGATGTTACTACAGAAAATTCTTACAGCATTCTGCTATTCTGATGAGAGTTGTGTGACTCAATTACAAATTTCTTCAAGCAAGAAAAGTATCTTAGGTGTTCATATCAGTTTGGAAAATCTCTTGATAAGTTGGTGACAAAATGCAAAGCATGAAAAGACCGTGTGTGGGGAAGAAAAAAACCAGAAAACTGTTAAATTGTGAGGGAATTAAGATAGCTTAGAAGGTTGTAGTCATGCTCCCAGTTTTTAATCCTGCTTTACGGATAAAACTGTTCGATGCTGTAAATAGAGATATGAGGAATACATACTTTGTCAACTGGGATTTCAGGTTTTTTATGCAGTTGAGTGTTTTGTCAGTGTGCTTACACCGCTTGGACAGAGGAGAGGTAAGAAACTCTGCTTTTGTGGGCCGAAATATTTGAAGAAATAAGTGTGCTCACCTGGCAGCTGGTAACACTTCACATACACGGATTTAGTGTGTGGCAGGCAAGACTGAACTCATTTCACCTCCCTGATTTGCCGCGCCTTTGTCATAGGCTAAGAAGAGGTACCGTGGATTAGCTGCTGTGTTGTACTTTTTACTTCCACAGCAGCTTCTGTTTTGTGTATGTGCCCTCAGCTAGGAGTGTGGTTATTTACTGTGACATTTGATGTGTTCGGCATAAAGAGAAGAAAAAGTAATCTGCCAGGCCTTACCTGAGGTGTAGAGATGCCCGCAACTGAAGGAAAAAAAGAGAAAAGCAGGAGACTTACGGAGGAAAAAAAAGTTCTATTTCTAACAGCCGTACAAAGCAAATGCTTCCTGGCTTGCAGCTGGGCACAAGTGCTGAACTCTGTGCTTGCCACTGGTGGGTCTCCTGCTTTAAGTTGCTATCAGTAGTAAAAACTTGTTGGACTTCATCCACAAATAGCCAGTGGATGTTTGTATAAACGGTGAGAATCTGCTTTCCAAGCTAAGCTGCTTCATGAGAGCAGTGGTTTTGCTGTTTGGTTGTTGCAGGTCGGTGGGTGTAAAACTTAGAAACCGTCTTACAAAAAAACGCAAGTCTGCTCTCTGAGGACGTCCTTGGAGGATTCTTCTCCAGCGCTGGGTGTTTGCTTACTGACTAGAAGTTATGACGGGCAGACTTGAAAAAACAGACTGAGTGAAGCAACCCCACACCTACCTTAACACTCAACTAAGCTGTGTGGTTTAGAACAGCATAAGGCAGGCTTCTTCAGAACGCACTTAGCTCTTTAAAAAATGTATGAGGGTTATTTGTAACGAAACTCAGATCCCGCTGATGATATTTTACCTGTGTTTGTAATAATTCAAAGGGCCGCTTGATAAATGGTTTTAGTGTGAGCTTCTGACTAAGAATGCTAGAGGATTCCAAGTGCCAGCCAGGCAGTGCAGCAGCTGTTTCTTTCCAAATGCCACTCCTCTAAACTGTAATAACCGAGGGAGATGAAAGGGGGAAGCAAATAACTACTGAATTTGATACTAAAATGTAACATAAAATTGGCCTATATCAGTAAGGAAATCATGATGGCAGAAGGATTACTCGGCAGCATCAAGTCGTTTTACCAACTGTAGCATTAATATTTACCTAAACGTTACCATCAGTATTGAAAACATCTTGAAAATCAGTATTTCTACGCTATTCCTTAAACTGAGTAGGCAAAAGGATAGATTTTTTTTTTTTCAGAAATGGCAAAGCAAGGTGGAATGAGTGTCCTCACCATGTAAATCCGCTGAAGCAATGTCTTGGTGATGTCCTGAGGGCTGTGACCTACTGACGCGTGGGTCAGGCTGTTGTGTGCTTCTCACTTGTTTGTCCTCATCTTCTCTCCTATCAGGATTCAAGGAGTTTTTGCCATGGGAAGTCTGTGTTTCTTAAAAGGTAGAGTGGGAACAAAAGAGCAGAGAATAGCAAAGTATCTGTCAATTAGCTTCTGGCATTATTACTTTGATCAGCAGAGAAGCCCCTTTATTTATATAAATAAATGAAATCAAGGTCTGAGCTATGCCTGTGTAACACTTATTAAATTTGTTTTGGGCATTGTTAAAACATTTAAGAATATTGTTGAGCTCTCTTGTGTTACTATTTGTTTATCTGTGAGGCAGGATGCAGACCAGCAACTGTTCTGAGGACAAGAGTAATGAACTTTTTAGGGCCAGGAGCCTTGTGGTACAATTAAAAGAGGAAGACAAGCAAAAAGGTGTCTTTTTCTGCGGGTGACATGCGGCGTACTCGCACTACGTCATGGAAATAGGACACTTCCTGAGCTGGGAAGTAATACTTAAGAATATAGGTATCAGAAAAAAATACGGATGAGACAGGCACTTAGCATGTGCACGCTAAGTGTGCATGCTTAGCATGATGTACACAACAAGGGGATTTAACGCGTTAAAATCTGGAATGAAACCTACTCTTGGCAGTCACTGCAGTCAGAAGGTATGACCACTTGTTTGCCTATTTGGCTGGGAACTCCAATGAGAAAACACCTTCATTTTCTAATTACTAACCGCATCCTATCCTCTTTTCTTCTCTTTGTTACTAAACGCATCTTCTTTTCATAGGCCATTTATATCTTACCAGTAAAGAAACAGCTTTCTGCTGGGTGTTCTCCTAAGCTGTGTGAAGGTGGAGCCGGGTGAGCAGGACTGCCTGTGTAGAGCAGAGGCACTGGTCCCAGCTGGTGGATCTCCAGAGACCAGCCAGCGCTTGGGCAAGTGCATCTGGGCAGCTAGAAGAGCATCCAGTTATTCCTTTTTTTTTTCTTTTTTTTGATCGGGAGGATGATTGTGTTTGTTTTGCCTCTAGCCTGTTGCTGCCATGCTTTAATTAAAAGTTAACCCCGAATCTATCTTAATTCTTTCCCTTGATTTTGCTGTTAAGCTTGTATCATTTTGTAAGGGCAAGGCGCCGTGGGGTGCAAAAGAGGACATTCGGTTTCTCAGCTTCGTTGGAGGTGGTGAATCCAAATAAAATCCTGTGTGCTTTGTGCTCCCTGGGGCATGTTTCTTTCCCACAGTGCCTGGAGGGCAGGAAGTGCCACTAAATGGTGAGTTTTGGGAAGGAAGTTTTCTGCGAAGAGCAGACAGGTGAAAAATGCTTCATAGTTCGGAGAAAAATCATTAAATGGTGGTTGCATGTGACATTTTGGCTGGGAAAGTAAAATAGGGCCGTGTTGACATAGCACATGCTCCTTGATGGCTACATTTGGAAATGAAGAGATAAAAGGGATCACCGTATTTTTTTTTTTCTGGTATCATGCTAGGGATTGAATCTTCCTCCTGTGATATATATCATTTTTACTGGTGATGTGGAGGAAAATCACTTTTATCTTCTTGGTGTCCTTTTCTATCTCCTCGTGAATGATTTCTTCCATCAGAGACATAAGTTTCATGTTTCGTGTTGTTTTCTAACCTCTTTACGTTCTTCATGGCCCTCTGTCTTGGAAGACAGTTTTTGATTTTTAGGGTGGTTTTTATTTGTCAGATGGCATGAAGGGACAGACATAGGTGAAAGTTTCTTGGAAAACATGAATCTTAGTACCCTTATTGCGCGGCAAGCTTTCAGGTCCTTTGTTCTGTCTGTTACGGTCTGCTGGAAATAGGTATTTGGTAACAGAGGTCAGTCATTCCGCTGCTGTCAGGTGTATGAAAATCTAGCATATAGAAAGCTGAACCTAGATAGCTCCAGTCTAAAAGTAATTGTTAAATTATTATATAACGGGTGTTACCCCATCTAACAGTTTTGGGCACGCTGTGGGTTATTCTGTGTGGGTAAAGATGTTAACTTCAGGCTTGGTGGTTTTTTTAGAAATAAAGTTTGCTCTTGTTCAACCACCGTCATTAGTCTCCAGGTGGTAATCAAGTATCATAGCTTTTTGTGACTTGTCTGAAATTGTTCTGTAATTCTTGAGGACAAAAGACTTCGAAAAAGTTAGATGTAGGTTTTCAGACTGTCTGCGTGAAGAGAGAACAATTTGAAGACCAGATGCTCAATCTGTGTTTTCACTTATTTAAGCGTAAGTCATTAACAATTTAAAAATGGAACAAATATTAAAAGTTTTTGCAGTAAATTAATGTGAAGCTTGCTTCAGGTTTTGTAGTATTTTTAAGTGATAGAAACCAGAAGAATCCTTCAGAAGAGCAATTAATCCAAGTCTTTCAAAAGCTGACTAGTTTTATTTTTGTCCTCCACCAGAAGCAAAACATTAAGGCATTAATTTATTGGTAAACATTATCATAATTAGGGTATTGCCAACGCTTTTTATACAGTGACAACTGTGACTTCAGAAATAATTTGTATCATCTTTCTCACCATTTTAACAATGATGGCATCTTTTGTAATCAAAGAAAAATACCGTTCCAATTGACAGAGCTGGTACTGTAGCAGTTGTGACATCTTTTTTAAGAACCTAAAATTCTGAGCACAAATAAAAAATGAAAATCAGGCAGTCATATTTTTACTCGTTGAAAAACCACAACTAGATTTATGTTCTAAATTTGTCTACAAAAAGTACGTTTTAAATTGCTAGATATTTTTTTCTCTAATAAAGGTAACAGTGGAATTTTAGAATGGAAGTTTTTTTGGTCAAGTGTTTGTAGCTTGTCTGTCAGTAGATAACAGCTGTGTTCCGGGTGCTGAGAGACCATTTCTGCTTTAAAGAAAAGTCTGACAAGTATTCTGTAGACTACAGCTGTGAACTGAATGGTAAAACCAGCAGAAGAACAATATTTTCAGTAGTTCTTAATTTTTTTTGTAAGTTTAGATATATGATTCAAGTTAAGAAGTAAGAATTTCCTTGCTTTCATTCAGTTTTCATGATACACAGCTGCCCTCTGTTCAAAGTTCAACATGGTGTCTTCAGTAGTGATGGAAGTTGGCTTTAGGTGTGGTAGAAAGTTTCATGTGAATTTCTGTTTGTTTGTTTCATGCGCCTGTGAACTGCATCCTAAGCTTTTTGCCCAGAACTACCTTGGTTATGTGTTCTGGGAAGTACTAGCGTTTGGTATAGCGTGCAGTAAACGTGCCTGCTCACTGAGTTGATTCCTTTCCGAGGTGGTGATGGTGACTTGTTGTTTCTCCTTACCAGCTGTGTGTTCAGAGGCACCTGTGCATGAGGAGAAGTTTGTTCTATGGCCTCCGAGCTGGGTGCCAGGGAGGATGGCAGCTGCTCAGAGCTGGCGAAACCCCTTTATCTGCAGTATCTGGAGAAAGCTCTGCAACTGGATCAGTTTTTACGACAGACGTCTGCCATCTTTAACAGGAGTATATCCAGGTACCAAAACCACCTCCGTTTTCCCTTGAGAATACCAAGGAAAGACAAGCGTTATTATTATTATATTCTTCCCAGGCAACACCACATTAAGGATTTAGTAGTGACTTCTTCATGATAAACTCTTCTGTTTTAGAGATTTTGCACTGTGCTTCTCATAGCTCACGCTGATAATTCAGTGTGTTGCCAGTTCATGTACAAATTAGTATGATATCTTAAAGCTCTTTTTCATAGCTGAGTGGCTAAAACTGTCTGCAGAAAGGAGGGTGAAGAAGCACTGAGTTATTTTTCAGGGATGTGGCCTGAAAGTAAGTGAAATGCAAGGGCTGTGGTTAGCTGCAGAATTCCTGTATAATAAGTTGTAGCAATGAGAAGTGAGTCATCAAGGTACATTTCTGGCCCAAAACAATTCCCGTTTAATTTCATCCATGTTTTGGAGTTGTAGAGTTACAGCACTGGTAACTGTATGGGTAACAGATAATACGTATATTGATAAGCGTGTGGTAAGATCCACACAAGGGGTAGAAAAAGTATAGCTTTATATTACTCATATAAACCTGAGGACGACATGATTGTGCTCTGGTTTGCCTTAATCTTAGTTTCTCCCTTAGTTCATGCTTCTGAAATTAGATAGCTAGTTAAGGACTGCATCAGGTGCAGGTTGATAGCCAGGTCTGATGATTTACTACCATTGACGGGTTAACAGGCAATTATTAACAGCCATATCGCTAATGTGTGAAATGAAATCTAAAGCTGTCTCAATTCTCAAACCTTCAGACAAATGGCCACATGTCAGCAAGTTGTGTGGGCATCTCCTCTTTTGAATGTTTCCCTTGCATTGTCACTATATTGCGTATTTCTTTGCAGCGATGAAAGTGAAGATGGGTTGGATGACAATCCTTTGCTGCCTCAGTCTGGGGATCCCCTGATGCAAGTTAAGGAAGAACCTCCAAACTCGTTGCTTGGGGAGCCTTCTGGATCAGGGAATTCTGGGATGCTGAACGCACATTCCCTGAACGGAGTACTGCAGCCAGGTAGGCATGCACAAGGTTGAAGCTCTGCTTTCTTTGGGATAACTGGGAAAAGCATTATTTCTGAAGAACTACTTTTTTTCTTCTCTAAACAGAACCAAAGTCTGAAAAAGGGAGCTTGTATAACTTTTCCAAACTGAAGAAAAGCAGAAAGTGGCTGAAGGTAAGAATATTGAAAAGAAATGCTATGAAATCTGTGAGAGTTCCAGTCGACAGGCTGTAGACAGTGGTTTGTGATTCCATCTTGTCATCCAACATAGATCATGGTATAGAAATGTGTAGGCAAGCAGACAGCAACAAGAAAATAAGCTGAGCACTGGTCAGAGTGTTATCACAAATACGACTTCCAAATACAGTAAGTTTACAGTAAGCTTGTTCTCAGTAGTCGATTTAATTTGAATTTTACTTTACATGTATTACTGAGAGTTCAAAAAGCTAGACTAATGTGTTTTAAGAGCTGTCCTAAATCATGTGATGCAATTTAATTGATGTGAAATCTCACACTGAAAGGGAGTCCTAGGTGATACAGAGATGCGGTAATATTTTGTGTTGCTGAAAAGGGAGCTCTGAGTGAATTCTTTAGTACCGTTCTGTATCAGCAGGTTGCTGCACTGTTTTTTTTTGTGGTAACGGGAGCCACTGTCCCTTGCCAAGAAGAAAGAAAAGGATTTTTTATTTTTACATTAAGAAAAAACACTTAGCAAAGCAAAAAATAATGTTCTGTAGCAGAATCTCAGCTTGGAAGTGGAAAGAAGAGATGTGATAATTGATAATGAATTACTTTATTGGACTTTGGGTATAACAAAATAGAACTAGAGTCTCTGTAGGTGTGCGATTTTCATCATGTAGCGAAATGGACAGCAGGCATTTCAATTTTGGTGAGTAGCAGCATATTAGTTAAATTTGTGAATATAAATTATGTTCATAATTCTATTCATTTATATTTGTGAATATAAATTATAAATTAATTTGTGAGTATACATTCAGAAACTTCAAATAATTTTAGTTCCCTGTCCAAATTAAAATGATCTATTATGAAATACATTGAATGGACATTTAGGACTCGCCTGAATATTTGTTTCTAAGACGAACTCAGTACAAGCTCCAAATGGAGCTGGAAGGAGAGAGTGGGATGGTGGCTTTATGCAGTCTGTGCATATTAATTGTACTGTAGCTGTCTCTAATTAGCAAAAGCAGGTTACCAAGGGGTCAGACAAGAGCCAAACCTGTTGAGCTGATGGTGGAAGTGGTAGAATAGCAGGACAAGCTACATATGGAATAGGAAAGCACCTGCAACCATAAATCACAAAATGCCCGTACTGGTATCCTGGATTTTCTCAGTGCTGCACTTCTGAGACCACAGACAGACAGAGTGGATTCTGAAATGGCTCAGCTGTCACCAGCCTAGCAGAAAACTACCTCCCTGCGAATCAAAAACTGTGTATTGGATTCATTGCTACACAGTACCTTAAAAAACCAGTTTCCGTTTGAGGTGTTTCTGATGGAAGACACTTTGTCAATGCTGAGTAGCGTTGGTGGGCCAGGCCCACAGGCCTTTGTTAGGTAAAGGCTCAAGAGTGCTTTGCATAAATAAAACAGTTCAGTATAGGGACTTAGGATTGCTAAATTAGTTTCGGTTTATTCTTGTTAGAGTATCCTTCTGAGTGATGACTCCAGTGACACGGATTCGCCAAGTGATGAGGATGGAGAGGAGGAAGAAGACTTTTCTCTTTCAAGGGAGGAACTTCACAATATGCTGCGATTACACAAATATAAGAAACTGCATCAAAGTAAATATAGCAAAGACAAAGAGGTAAAAATCCAGAATTTTTACATTTTGTTGATTTTTATTCTTTAACTGCATTATTTTAACTGCTCTTACATTTTTATCAAAAAATGTGGACTGGAAAATATCCTGTTGTTTGATAGACTAGAATAATCTAGCATCAGTTTCAGAAGAGGGCTATGTAATTCCTTACAGACTGAAAAGCTCTTGCTGCCTTATGCTGACAATCTTCTCAATAATTTATGTAGCTGGTTTCTAGCACGTGTTATATATAGCTTCCACAATGCTCTGTCCCAGTCCATGGAACAAGTGCTAGAATGCAAGATTTGGCTAATGTATATAAAAAGTGAGCTACTGTAGGTTAAATTCTAATACAGGTAGTAGCAGCTGCTCAAGACTAAAATTGTATATTTAAACCTAAAGCAGCGTACTCACATCGTCACTGAGGTGACCAGCAGTTAGGTGACTTTCTTGTAAGTAGTAGTAGTTGACTTTCTTGAAAAGGAGATTGTAGTTTTCTTACGATTTTCTGGCATTCTTTGGGGTTTTACTTGGCTTTCTTCTTTTTTTTTTTTTCTTTCTTACCTTTCTTTTTTATTTTCAGTCATCTTCTCATATTCTCTTTTTTTGCTCCTTATAAGAACATAGTCTGCTGCACTTCTGCGTTTTTCTTAATATTAGGCCTTATTTACCTGCTATTTGTTACCTGCGGTATCTGTTTTTCATTACTCTGCTCATTTATGTGCCCTTCAGTTGCAGCAGTATCAGTACTACAGTGCAGGGCTGCTGTCTACATATGATCCTTACTACGAGCAGCAGCGCCACCTGCTAGGGCCCAAGAAAAAGAAGTTTAAAGAAGAGAAAAAGTTAAAAGGTAAAGTCACTAACCTTGTATTTTTAAATAGCTGCTGTAATTAATTTTTTTTTTCCTACACGATTTCCTTTGAATAAACAAATGTTCAAAACATTGGGTTTTGTATGGAAATACCCAGTTCTATCGAAGAACAAGTCCTCAGAAAATACCGTGCTTTACCTTCTGGCTTCTTGAAAGTTAGGGTGGTAAAAAGGAGTATGACTTGCGAGTTCATGGCTTTAGATTTTCTTTGTGGACCTCTGAATCTAGAGAGAGAGAGTTATGCAGTAAGTACCTTCTGGCTTTATTCATTGCTTTGAAATCTATAAATGCCATTGCATATCATGGTCCGTTTACTCAGAGTTTTTTTTTGAAACCACGATAGCTCCTTGAAAAATGTAAGAACTTACCCCATACCTGCTGCAGTTATTCCCAAATGTGTAATTCTAGTGAACAAGGTATGATAGGGAGCAAGAGCTTTCTGGATATTAGAAGGAACTCAGAATCGATGTCCACTGTGAGTTAAAATAGAATTACTTCTGTAACCTCTCAGCTGGAGTTGCTCAGATGCATGCTTGCCAGGAAGTACAGTTTCCTTTCATGCTTGAGCTGGCAGCGGCTGTAAATCTGTAAGGAAGCAGGAAGAGAAGGCTGTGAACTATCAGCATAAGGTGAATTCTCTCTAGCACAAGTACTTAAGTCTGAGCAGCGTTTTATGGGGGCTATTTTGGGCTTCCTTCATTGCCTTCTTTCTGCAAGTTCCTTTAACTGTGTATTTTTTTTTTTTTTTTTTATTCACTAATCTTGCAGCATCCATGATTTTGCATACTCACAAAGAGTATCTTTAATATCTGATAGGAGTACCAATTCCTTCTCAGAGCTGGTGTCTGTAGTACCTGGTAGCATGCTGATCTCTTTTAACTGCTGAGAAGTTTGATTTGAGACTTGTCTTACCAAATGCTAATGTTGTTACCTTTAAAGGTCTTACTTTACGTTTCTGTCAGTAGAATTTTATCACAAAGCAAGAAACATTGATTGCACCAGGTCCCAGACCTTTTAACTCCTGAGGCATGTTCCCTGGGTGGAAAAACTGCATTTCACAACTCCATTTATTAAACAGGAACACCTTTCCCTAATAAAATAATGAGGAAATATCTAATATGATAAATGGATGATACCAGAATTGGCAAACATGGATAAGTTTGGCTTTTTTATTGGTTCCACACATAAATTGACTAGAATAGTTTGCTCAGGAGCAAAAGCTGACTAAATGTATCCCAAAAAAATAGAAAAATAAAGGAATTTTTATTATCATTGTTGCCATGCAGGCAAGTTGAAAAAAGTGAAGAAAAAGAGGAGACGGGATGAAGAACTTTCCTCGGAGGAGTCACCACGACGCCACCATCACCAGACCAAAGTTTTTGCCAAGTTTTCTCACGACACGCCACCGCCTGGGTCCAAGAAAAAGCATTTGACTATTGAGCAACTTAACGCACGTCGGCGGAAAGTGTGGCTTAGCATTGTTAAAAAGGAGTTGCCAAAGGTGAGCGTGGCTAATGACACAAGCAGTGACGATAGCAAGCAAGTGAAATAGAAAATTAACTTAGTGGGGAGTTGATACTTGGAAAAAAAGAGTGAAGTAAGACCTGATTTTTCTGGTGGTCATTAATGACCAAACTGATATTCTAATCTATAAGCTAAGCGTAGTTTGGATTTTTTTACCACCGGTGATAGCAAGTGGATCATGCAGGGCTCTGCCACTGCTCTAATTTGGTTGTCCAGCCCTTTCTGTGAGCAGTCCAGCTCTAGCAGGTCTGCTCATCTACAGGATAGCAACGTAGAACAAACCAGTACCTGTTTTTTACGTAAAGTTCAGGAAAGTGTTTCAGTCACAGTAGCATGTGTGGTTTTTTGAAACTTGTTTCAGAAACCGTCCAGGGAAAAGTGTTTGTATCATTTCCAGGATGAGTGCCAAGCACATTTGAAATAGAAAGCTGGGTTCGCTGCTGCTGGTTTTCTGAGATGTGATCAGAGGGGACCTTACAACCTGCTTTCTGGAGGTCTCACTTGACAGTGTTTGAATTCTAGGAAGCTGAATAGGAGTGCTGGCTGTATCGTCCTTTATGGACACGTAAGGCAGGCGAAGGATCTGTGCAGTGTGAGACACCCTGTTTTTTCAGAATACTGATTGTGATCACACGAAGAACTTAGGATCTACATGAATTCTTAACATCCTTGGGAAACAGTAGAAATTTTTGTTGTTTACTTCAGTGCTAGCGGTGGAATAGGAGAACCTTGCTTTGCACTGCTAATAATTAAAGAGATGATCCTGGAAAGGAGGTGTTCTACATGCTTCCTTTGGGAGGTGGAATACGTCCGTAGTTTATGTATGCCTTCAGTACTTCAGGTTGAAAAGCTGTTTCAGTCAAAATACCTGTGCCCAATTATACAATAGTGTGCATGGCTGAGGTTAGCACGTTTCTGCTGAAGACTGGATAGTAATCTTTTAAAATAATGTGAAGCAGTTACCCTTTAACTAATTTTAAGGTCATGTTCCTTTCTAGGCGTACAAACAAAAAGCCTCAGCTCGCAACCTTTTCCTAACCAACAGCAAAAAGGTAAGTCTTGTTTAGCTTTTATGTTCCTGTTCCGGATGTAACAAGCAAACTGTAACCCCTTTATGTTTCTTCTGTTTCTCACAATGCTAGCAGGGCAGTACAAGAGAAAGCACTCTGTAGGATGGATTTGTCAGTCTGAAGGCTTTTCAGTTTTCAGACGTGCCGTTTTGGCGTGTTTCATCAGCAGTGGATTAAACGAACAACATTAATTCCGTTCATGAGACCTTTTTGGCTTTCCTAAGATTTAGTTTGTACATTTCTAATTTACTGATCTTTGATACGATAAATTAATGACTTGAGTGCGCTTTGTTGGCTTTTGAACTGCCCATCTATCCACTAGCTTGAATTTGCTGGTTTAAGCATTCTTTAAATCAAAGGGGCTCTTGCCGTGTTGCATGTGTTAATTTACGTGAATATAATATAGGAGCTGAGATTAAAAATAGAACAATTTTCTCAACTGATTACAAAAGGAATTTATCTCTTCATCAGGTTCTTCTCTGGGAAGTGTTGTTTCTGCCTGGAAGGCTTTACTTTAGGAACACTTGGGAATGGTTGTGGATGCTCCATCCCCGGAGGTGTTCAAGGCCCAGCTGGATGGAGCTTTGAGCAACCTGGTCTAGTGGGAGGTGGCCCTGCCATGGCAGGGGGGCTGGAACTGGGTGATTTTTGTAAGGTCCCTTCCAATCCAAACCATTTTGTGATTCTGTGTAGGAAATTTTCTGTTTTTCTTTTTTTCTGTCTGGGCAAGTGGCCTGTGATTATTGTTAGGTATCACAAATTGCGTTTTAGCAAGTGAGCGATGCAGCAGACTTAGAGGTTTTGAAATTCCACTTTTTCTCTTTGTTTTTGTTTTGCTTGATCATTTGAAGCCTGTGTGTTGGAATTATTGATCCGCAAATTGTAGTGGAGGTGTCGCGGTCGGGGCGCAAGCGTCCATCCTGCCTTCCAGTGGGGAAGGGGATCGAGGGCAAAGCGAGATACTTCCCACCAAGCTTGTAGGCAATTACGGAGACCAACGAGTATTCAACAAGTTTATTACCAAATATATTCGAATAAAACCATGTCTACCGAAATATTACGGTATCAAAGGACGTCACGCCCAACCACTCACTCCCCCTTCCCTGAGGAGAATTAGAAACAAGAGGATAGGGCAAAACGAGAATTCAATTATATCAAAATATAACTTATGTGGGAATGGTGTGGTGTGGTGTGTGTGTGTATATGCCAATTTCTACCCTTTTCCAGCGTGTGGCGATGGTCCCCGTGGCATCATGGGGGCTGTGGTTCTTTTTTTGCTGTTTTAATAAGGCAGAAGTCCTTAATGTGTGGGGGTTGGGCTCCCACAGGAGGAAATAAAACCCTGTCACAAACGTCAAACCCAGCAATTTTGACCATGATGACAAAGGCTTTTATTTATACTAGAATGAGAAATTACATTGTAGGATTGTAGGATATAGAATAGTAGGATAGAAAATAGAATTGTAGGATACTTCCCATTAGTCAGTGCATTAACGTGAGTGGGATTGTGTTCCACCAATGCAGCTGTTGCAGCAGCTGGATGAAAACAGTAAGAAAAGAGCCACAGAAGAGTGTCTGGAATAGGTGAGTCAGAGTTGCAGGCAAGCCTTGAACTCTGGTCTCCTGAGGCATTTCAAGGACCTACCCTCCAGGTCAGTCCTTGAAGTACCATGCCATGCTGCAGCTGTCCAGGTTTTGTCTTCTCCACCATCTCAGGAGCTTTAGGGAAATTCACATTCTCTCATGCTGTTTCAGAAGCGTTATTGCTGGTTCCCCCCCCCGCCCCCTTCTGAAGGATCAGACTTGGTTGTAATTAAATTTGATGTTGTTTACTGCTGACCTTCTTTAAAATCTGCCGATTTTACCACTGTTTCCAAACCTTATTTCTCTCTAGCTTGCCCATCAGTGCATGAGGGAGGTACGTCGAGCTGCTCTCCAGGCCCAGAAGAACTGTAAGGAAACTCTACCACGGGCACGTCGTCTTACCAAGGAGATGCTCCTCTACTGGAAAAAGTATGAAAAGGTGGAAAAAGAACATCGCAAACGAGCTGAAAAAGAGGCTCTGGAGCAACGCAAGCTGGATGAGGAGATGAGAGAGGTACAGCAAAAACACAGATTGCTGATAATTTATCTGCTGAGGAGACACAGAAGTGATCAGATAATTTGGGTTTCTCAGTTCAGGTCATGAAATTCAGTTCCTTGTTCTGTTTCAGCAGTATTCCACATATTTCTTCTGTTGTCTTAAAATTCTTTACATAATTCTTCTGATGTTAGCTAGAGGTGATTAAAAAAAGCCTTTGAACTGCATAGATTCTTTACAAGCGAATAAAATGGAAGAAGGGATTAGAGAGGCAGCGCATGTGTCACAGGCATGCATAACTCAGTGTTGGCAAGGGCCAGACTTTGTGAAGGTTTTACATCCTTCTGAGCCCAGGAGGTAAGCCACCTTTTCATTCGCATTGCATTTTTTTTCTTTTTTTCCTCCTTTTTTCCTCCTGCTGTAAACTGGTACTGTAATTTACATACGGGGCACAGAATTTTTCTGTGATTGCTTTTTTGTTGGCCAAGTGACAGCTTCATGGTCTCCCTTACAGAGTAATAGGGATTGAAATAAAGAAAAAGCTTCCTTGCCAAAGCTCTCTGTTGGGTTTATGGTTATGTGTGCGGGGATGAGCTAAGGTTGAATCTTTAGAACACCTTATGTTTAGTTTTATGCTTAAATTATGCTTTTATTCATTGTGCTCCTCACATTCTTGCGAGTTCGCAAGCATTTTGTGAAGGTTTCAGCTGACTTACGTTAGTAGTCAACTTCTAACTGTAGTGCCTTTTAACCAGGACCTGAGAATGAACAGAGTTTCTGCAACATCTTGCTGAACCCCAACAATGATAATATCTGAACTGTGTTACCTAGTGATTTATTTCACTTATTCTACCATAATTTTTTTTTACTGGAAAGTAATGGAAAGTTGGAGTTAGGCTGTCATGAGCGTGTTTTCTTAAACTGTTCAGTTCTTTTACTGTAGACCACCAAAATTGTGTTTATTTTTGACAGTCTTTGTAATTTTTCGGTGTAAATGAAACTTCCAATCTATCTTCTTTTAGATTATTATTTTCTTTGCTGTGAATACTGAACTTAAAAGAACTTTTCATTTAAAACAATTTTATATTTTAATATAGATGTTTATGGTGGTGGTCAGTGTTCTTACGTGCAACTAGTGTTCTAACATTTTCATACCGCAGTCGTGTAACATCTAGATAGATGAGTTACTGATATATTATTAGATTAGAAAATTCTTTCATGATATTTTGAGCATTAAACTTTTTTCCTCTTTGTTTTTCCTCTTCATCTGTTTTTTTTGTAAATGCTCTTCTGTTAGGCTAAGAGACAGCAGCGAAAACTCAACTTCCTGATCACACAGACTGAATTATATGCCCATTTTATGAGTCGTAAGCGAGATATTGGACATGATGGAATACAGGAGGAAATCCTGCGCAAACTGGAAGACAGCTCTACCCAAAGGCAGATCGATATTGGCGGGGGAGTAGTGGTCAACATCACCCAAGAAGATTATGGTAAGCGATTCGTCTACAGTCCTTCCTATGCAACCTTTGGAAATTTACTGGACTCTGCACATTATCGTGCAAACTTGTAATTCCAAGGACAAAACCCTTCTGGGTAAGAAGCACTGCTATAATTACTGGAGTTTGTCTGTGGGTTAATATGGGTGGTTACTGCTGCTGAGCTCTAACATGGAAATGTTGTTTTCAGATAGTAACTATTACAAGGCCCAAGCTCTGAAGAACGCTGAGGATGCTTACCAGATTCATCAGGCCCGGGTATGTATTTTTTAGATCCATGAAGCCAAAGAGAAAGCTGAATAATTGGTAGAGGCCACAGAACTAGAATCTTTCGTAGCAGCCAAGTCAAGTATGTCTGTCTAATCCTGGGTGCCAGATCTGAAATTAATCCCATTGCCCCTTTCTGTTCTAAACAGGTGGAAAACCAGACTAAAGATTTGGGCTATAGGAACAGGCTTCTTTTCTGTTAGTTCTGGCAGACGTCCTTTGCCTTAATGTGAAGTGTAAAGCTTTTTACTATACATTTTTTTGATAGGTGAATGTGTTCATCACCTTATGCATACCTTCCTCCTCCTATTTAGACCAGATCATTTGATGAAGACGCAAAGGAAAGTCGGGCAGCTGCTTTACGGGCTGCTAACAAGTCCGGCACTGGCTTTGGAGAGAGCTACAGTTTAGCAAACCCGTCTATCCGGGCAGGAGAAGATATTCCACAGCCCACTATTTTCAATGGAAAACTGAAGGGTTACCAACTGAAAGGCATGAATTGGCTGGCCAACCTATATGAGCAGGTACATCTTGCCAATTTGTAGAACTTCTAGGATTATGTAAGTGATTAGAGTAAACTTGGTCAGAAAATACAATGGGTTTGAGAATAGACCACATACGCTAAATCTGTAATGTCTTTAGAAGAAAGGAAAACATATAAACCACCTGTGTTCTTGATTATTTAGGAAATAAGACCTTTGAATGGGGCATTAAGTTCAAGAGTCTTTACATGGAAATCTATACGACTGTTTATTACTTGGATTACACACTGAGGAAACTTCTGCTCTGAACTACACATTGTT